>JAVQJF010017620.1:0-19369 GCA_036023855.1 Gadopsis marmoratus | reverse complement strand
GATTGGTGTGTCACTGTATGCATCCTGTCTGTTCTCCTTGCAAGTAAAACGTCACTCCGTTGTCCTTCTCATCTTTGTGTCTGTGTTTTATAGATGTTTTAGGTGCTTGAACCTGACACTGACCATCACTGCTGACCCGCCACCTGGAGGGAAAGTTGGAAGCCACCTGATGACATCTTCTCCTGGCTGAAAGCTATTGTCAGAATTAAGTGACTGGAAGGGGTAGCATTTAAATGTATCTAACTGTATGAAAATACAGTAATACTTGTGAATGTAATGGTTACATATGAGGAGCACAAACTGGGGAACAGTCGGATATAGAGTGGTATCAATTTTCTCTCCCGTGGCAAATTAGCATTTTTCCCAAAATTCCTCAAACTATTCCTTCAGCCCTAATTGTGACATTTGACCTTTAAAACACAAAATTTACTTACTGCTGTTTGCATCCTTATGGGACTGCTTTATCTTTTGACCAATGCATCCCTACAGATCAGACTTAAGCAATTAATATCCTGACCAGAAGATGAACTGGCACTCACTAAAGATTCAGGGCATGAAGCGGATTTGCCATTTACCAGCCACAGCAATTAGTGGACTCAAAATATCCCAGTTTAATTTCACTTTCTTAGCCACCAAAAGATGATTTGCAATAGAAGAGAATAATTGAAGGCACGCTGGCTACCGGCCACAGACGCAAGACAAATTGACACGATTAGCTACCAGCCACAGCAGCCAGGATTTATAAGCACTTGGCTGGAGGCTTGAATTAATTTGAAGCCTTGCAGATGTGCATATATCCTTTCACCATCTCATTATTAAAGGGACAACATCATTTAAGAACATTCACAGACTCCATCACCAAAGCAGTCTTGCTACGGTTTTGATGACTATTTCAGCAAACTAAATAGTCACATTTTAGGATCGAGTTCTCTGCAAGAACCTGCTGTATTTACCAGATACCATGCGCAAGGGTTTGGTGTCACGCACCGAGGCACAGACAATTGGGAGCTCCCTGCCCTCACACCATTAAAACAAAACATCCAGACAGCAGCATCTGGCTAAGTCTCCGAGTAGGACAGAGTATAATTAATCTATAATACATGTGGAGGGATGTCTGAGGAAGTAAAACTCAGACCGTCTGATCGGACTACCGCCATGTTTATGCTCTCCCACCTGTGCACAGTCAGAACACCACCCTCCGTCTCCTTCTGCCTATCCTTAAATACATGTTGACTTCAGATTAGATAATGCCTTTCTTTATCCTGCTACTATCCGGATGCGCACCACCCACCCTTTGCTCCTTAGGTCTTTCCATTTGGAGAGAGGTCTATTATCTGTCGACCCATCTGTCACAAGGATTTGGATAAATAGATGATGCTGAATGTCATTGTTATGACCTTTACGCCACCTCGCTCCATGCATATTGTTCTGTTAAGGGGTGACATATTTGATATTTCATAAGCTCATAAGTATCAGAGCTCTGTCGCACTTGATTAATCTACAATACTAATCTGCTGAATTGATATCTGGGACCATTATTCTCTTTGAAGATTAGATTTTTTTTTTAAGGTTTGTATAACCCACTTGGAATTCTCTCATGACAATATTGACACCAACTGATGAAACTTCAAATGAGAAGTGATAAAATAGCATTTTTTATCACATTATGAGAATCATTTAAGACTGATTTTTATTTTATTTTTTTTTGACAACAGGGCACCCATGTATACCCCCCCCCCCCCCACACACAAACACACAAAGAGGAGGAAATCTGCCAATCCCATCCCAGCTAAACTCATGACAGATGACTCATTCCTTGCCTTTGCTCCGTGCAACATCTGCAACTTAGAGTCTTTGCGGCCATTAAGCCCCTCCAGCTTTAAGGAAGATGCCCTGATGGTGGACAACTGTTTAGCAGGAAACACGACCAAACAAGGGAATAATTGCCTGAAAATGTAATGTATATCCACGGGTATTTACCACATTTGTCATCATATGCAGGACAGGTTCATTACCTCTGTTTGAATATTTGGGAGGGGCTCCGTGATGCTGAAGCTGCTAATAGATTGCTGGAAAGTTTATACATGCAGAGCGGTGACGTTTAGGATATTTTCCTCTGATTACGCCAAGCTGCTCATTGGTGTTGCAGCTTGATTTAGTTTTTACTGTTTCAATTTCGAATGTCTCCTTCATCTAAGTGACATTGTGCGTGTGAGTCCAAGTTGCAACAGGGATTTTATTTGGAGGATCTCTTTGTGATTCAGGCAGATGTGACCTTCAGGACCATAAGAAGATCGAATACTAAAATACTAAAAGCTGACTGAAAAGGTAAGAATAAAAAGAGCTGTGTGGATATTGGCCCACACAGAGCAGATTTTAACATTTTTGAGGTTACACTCCTGTGAACTTTGTGACTGAATTTTGATTACTGTCTATTCAAAATTATTGTAAGAGATTATTTTGTTGCTCTTTAGGCTTCCCATCATTTTAAAATCATGTTTTTGGCAGATAAATACAAAAGAATACAATTAAGTGAATTAAAAAGTTAATAAAAATGAACATGAGCAAACCTAAGAGGTAGAAAATATTTAGGAAATCGAAATGACTAAGCTACTAATGAGTGAAACTTCACAATGCTGTTGAATTGCCGTGTCTAATGTCCTCTGTCTCTCTCTAATCAAACCTCTTAAAAAGATTTGGTGAATTGTCACCTATAAACCCTCTCACCATGGAGCACTCCGCCTCTATGAACCTGTCAGTGGTGGATGGAGACGAGGTGGAGGACCAGTGCCCCCTCCTCCCACCGCGGATGGTCCCTCCACCTCAGGCCTGCTCTCCGCAATGTGGGATACACCAAAACATCCAAACAATTGCGGATCACACCGTGTGGCAGGACAGAACCCAGGCCATGGCCACCACACCTTTATACAACGGCCACCTTTATGTGACACCTTCACCTCGCTCCAACAGGAGGGGACACAAAGGCAAAGAGAAGAAATGTGAGAAAAGGTCAGGGGGGAGTAGACAAAATCCAGCACACAAGGAGGATAATCACCAGTGCAAAGCCAGAAATGCACGATCTCACAGACACCAGGAGAAAGTCACCTCTTTCACTGACATCCCCATGTCTCCCAGCGGGTCACCCTTTAAGAGCCCTTGCAGGTCACACTTGGACATCAAGGATGTTGAGGGCAGAGGGCGCCGCAAGTCAGGCAACATTTCTTTGGAGATGCATGACCGCCACAGTCTCCCAGAGATAATCATCACCAGCAAAGATGATGACTTCCAGCCACACAATGAGACATCCCAGTATCGCCACGACCTGACTGAGGCCAAAGGCCAGCTGCCAGGAGCCGAGAGTCCCAGTCAAAGCCCCAATCCCAGTTCCCATCCCAGCCCAAAACACAATGTGGATGCCAAGGACGACCCATACTGGAAGACCCACAACATCGGCTGGCGGCTGGTCCACAGGAGGGCTCTGTTTTTGAGGAGGCAGCGGCTGAACGACTGCGCCCTGGCGGTGGGGATATTCGGGGTGGTGATGATGGTGACGGAGACAGAGCTCTCTTGGAGCATCTACAGCAAGGTCAGAAAGAGAGGAAAACCAGATTGAGACCCTGAGAAATCCTTTGAGAAATGTGATTGTAATTATGGGCTGAAACGTTTTGCAAGAGTAAAAAACAAAGAAGGTTTTCACAGAAAATAAATCACACATAGTTATTATCTTTTCTTATCTATTCAGCCTTACTGCCTGAGAAATCACATTTTGAGTAATTACGTGGCCCACTTTTTACTTCATCTGTCATTTTCTTTCATCATATTCAGTAAAACTCTCAGAAAATAGAAACCCATTAATTACCTGCCATACATTTGTTTTTTTTGTTTTACCGTACTTTTCCTGCAGACACGTCATTATCTTTGGAGCCGTACTGGAAAATATGATAGTCTGCAGGAATATGCACCATAAGATCATGTTCATTGTATCAAGCAAGTGGATTATCTAAATGTATGTCAAATTAAAAGGTTACACAAGATCACTGATGCCATTTTGTAGAATGAGCTTTGTAATGACAAACAGCAATCAGCTGAGGATGATGTCATGATTATGTGTGTGTGTGTGTGTGCGTGTGTGTGTGTGTGTGTGTGTGTGTGTGTGTGTGTGTGTGTGTGTGTGTGTGTGTGTGTGTGTGTGTCTCCCACAGAGCTCCATCTACTCCCTCGCACTTAAATCCATCATTAGTTTCTCAACGATTATCCTGCTGGGCCTCATCATAGCGTACCACTGCTGTGAGGTGCAGGTAACTTATCTGTTCATACATTTTCTTTGTGTTTTGTTTTTGTTTATTAAACTTCTCTCAGCTCCCCCTGGCTCCACAAAAGGTTTTGTGCAGCTTTTTTCGCACATGCAGTAGTAGTACTAAGATTAGTAAACACAATAAGAAATCAGTGTAGTTCCTATGTAATCTTTTTTTTTATCCACAGGTTAGGTGCTAATTTTCACTATAACATGCTCTTCCCCACTTCCCCAGCTCTATGTTCACGACATTGGTGCAGAGGATTGGCGGATTGCCATGACAACTGACCGTTTAGCTCTGGTGGCCCTGGAGCTGGCAGCGGTGGCCATTCATCCCTATCCCGTGGGTCTGATGGCGTACTTCCAGCAGACCTTCCAGCACACCCCGGCTCGCCTGACGCTGTCAGAGACGGAGCTGGAGATCGTCCTGGCCCTGCCCATGTTCCTGCGGCTCTACCTGCTGGGCCGGGCCATGATGCTGCACAGCCGCCTCTTCACTGACACCGCATCTCGCAGCATCGGAGCACTCAACAAGGTGGGAGGTCACCTGTGGGCTCCCTTCAGGGTCTGGCTTTGGGCTTATCTGGCTTGAATAGTACTGTGATGAGATCATAAAACTTCTCCAATAAAGAGAAGAGAAACCTCACTTTTGACATGATTTTAAAACAGTTTGCAGCAACCTGCTAAGGGACATGATTCGTGGGATATTAAAGTATTTATTTTGGACAGTGATTTGGTCTGGGCTACCTCTATGAACATTCATGCTCATCTGTTTGTCTCATGTCTAGGTGGGCCGAGGGGTCTGTAGAGGTGTGAATCTTGAGGTGTGACTATCACAGTTTTGCTCCCATGAATCCCAGTGGTTTCACATGCTGATTATGTCCCTTGCTAGCTCTCCTTTGCTTGTCTGCTTTCTTTTCCACAGTTGATAATATCCACCTGGCTAATCCCCTCCCTTATACATGCTATTTAAGAGTGACGAAAATGACCTTTGTCTCCCCTCTGCAAACCTACTGTCCATGTATCAAGCCAGATTGAGAACACGTTTTCTTATCCCTCATCTCCTCTGCATTATATAATCATAATTTGACAGGCGCTATCCTAAATGGTCTGGCTAAGCAGGCCCCTGCTGTCAACATTATGACGTAAATGCCGTTTCTGATCTGCAGATACACTTCAACACCCGGTTTGTGGGGAAAACACTGATGACCACCTACCCCGGGACTGTGCTGATGATTTTCAGCGTCTCCCTGTGGGTGGTGGCAGCGTGGGGCTTACACGTTTGTGAGAGGTATGTGATGAAATATCGGCCTACTGCTGAATCTGTAGTAGTGTGCTCAAAGCCTGTATATTTAATATTATATATATATATTATAATTATAATCCAAAATATCCTGTTTTCTCTCTGTACTATGTCTATACTAGCTGGATCAAAGATGGACATGGTCAAATATCATCTAATCTTGACTTGATGTTTGAGTTTATTAGATAAATATAGGTGTTCTTTTTATACAAAATGGAATGTAAACTAGGAGTGGGTGAGGAAAAACGATGAGTTCACTAAAGCAGCATTTAAGACCAGAAAAAGACAAAATATCAATATTACATTGATTTATCTGCCAGCTATTCATTCCTAACAAAAAGAAAAAGATCCTATTTTTTTATTAATTCAGACACCACAACTACAGGGACCTGAGTAGCAACTACATGGAGGCCTTGTGGATGGTCTCGGTCACCTTCTTGTCCATCGGTTATGGAGATGTGGTGCCTCACACCTACTGTGGCCGCAGCATCTGCCTCCTCACTGGGATAATGGTGAGACAGGGGGTTTGATGGTTTCCCCTATAACACATGGAAGCTGTTCGATTCTGACTAATCTAATTGTGTCTCTCGCAGGGAGCAGGCTGCACAGTCCTGGTGGTGGCGGTGGTTGCCAGGAAGCTGGAGTTGACCAGAGCAGAGAAACATGTTCACAACTTCATGATGGACTCCCACATCTCCAAGAGGGTAATATCTCCCTCGGTGTGGCTTTATGTTGCATGTTAATGTTCATCAAATATAACAAAAAGTAAGGGAGATTCTGCACAGATTACGACTTGTTGTGTGCCCGTGTTCATTTTGTTATCTTGCATGTACACCACTGTGTGCAGTTACCACTCATGTTACTCAACAACGTACAGATATTCGTGTGCACTGTAAAAGAATAAAAACGTTATTTATTGAGCTGACATCAGTATATCCCCAGAACAAGGAAAAAGCTGCAAGTGGAGTGAAATAGGTTTACCATGCTTTGATATTGTTGACAGTCTCTTCCAGCAGCGTCTTGTTTCCGGCAGTGATCAATATTACTTTGTCCTGTTGTGAGAAATTGACAAAAGGTTTTTGAAAAAGCCTAAAACCACACAAAACCAGAGAATCATCAAGAGTTTTTTTCTCTTGTTTTGGGAAAAATCGAGTTTGGAAGTTGAGTATGAGACAAAACGACTTTATGTTGGTGTTATCCAGCATGTGCATTAAATAACAGCTCTTTTGGGACGGTTATATGCATAAACATGAAATAACTCTCCCGAGTGATTTTCTACATCCTTTCTGCAGATAAAAATCGCTGCAGCAAATGTGCTGAGAGAGACTTGGCTTATCTACAAACACACTAAGCTGTTAAGAGAAAGAGACCACTCCAGAGTCCGCATGCACCAGAGGAAGCTGCTTCTGGCCATCCACCAGTAAGACACTTAACCTATAAAGCTGCTTCTGCACAGGTCACCGTGCAAGGAAGACCAGCTTTCTCACTTTATTTTCATGCTTTAAAAATCATAACATGTTTATCAATCAATGCCTAGCATTAGCACTTTTATTTTGATATTAAATGGCATTAGTTTTACCTCCAGGGCAACAGATTTTCACTGGTGCTGACCTTATGCAGTGCCAGTACATGAAAACATGAACACACGCACACTTCCTACCATTCTATCTCAAACTGATATTTGACTGATTTATGATTTTTAATGATCTGTGTAAATAGGAGATTTTCAACAGGAAATGACAAAATATATGTATTTCAAAATAACGTTTCTTTCAAATGTGGGCAATAACCTGAATCAAAGACAACATTAGGGGCATACATTCATGAAATTTAATGACCAGTGCCTTTACATGGTCAGTTCACCCAAATCACAAAATGTATTGTATGTAGCCATGCAGATTGTTTTATGTCCTAAGGTTTTGAGATATTTGCTGCTGAAAGTCCAAGGAAGACTATATAACTTTCTGTAAGAGCACATTCTTCCTTTTACAAATTGAAAAGGTGAACTTATAAACAATAAAACACACTTCTGCTAACACCTAATTGGTGCTGTGTCCCAAATCCATACTTCATACCAATTCTATACTATGTGTACTACATACTAATCATCATAGTACACTGTCTCACATCAACATACTTTACCATTTTATACTACAAGGAAATGATATGTTTGATGTCAGATGGAAGAGACATCAAAGAAAAAAATATTTAATACTTTTTTCCCACAATTTCACTATCGCCCACATTGTTCCAGGTATGAGCAGCTCCTCCATTTCGTTCGTGCAATGCATTGTGGGAAAATAGTGTCCATCAACAGCACACTCAAAGCTCTTTTATATTTTGTCACTTTTCCAGTGTGAACACGAAAAACCTGGATTTGGGACACAGCGTCGGTCTGGCGTGACCAGTAGCTTATGGCGGCTAATGTTAGATAATATCACATTTTAACATTCACCATTATCCTGTAGTCTTTAAGATTTTACTGATCACTTTTAAGGCACATCTGGGTCTGGCACCGAGCTATATAGTAGAAATGCTGACCGCATATGAGCCAGTTTGCAGCCTTAGATCCTCACGTGGGGACCTTCTGGTCGTTCCAGAGTTGAGGCTTAAATCTAAAGGTGACCGAGCTTTTACCATCTGGGCCCCTCGACTCTGCCCTGAGGAGATGAGGCTGCAGAATCAGTAACCTCTTTTAAATCAATTCTTAAAACACATTTTTATCGACTTGCTTTAAGTGATGTCATCCTCATACCGTCCTTATATCGTTCTTATATTGGTTTTGTTTGAATGAGTTTTAATTTTTATTTCTACTGTTACTCTTTTTTCCTGTTTTCTAATCTCTGTTTTCTGTATATCATGTTTTTTGCTTTGTCTGTCAAAGCATTTTGTAAACTCTGTTTTTAAAAGGTGCTATACAAATAAAGTTATTATTATTATTATTATTATTATTATTATAGGCTTGCTTTAATTCAGCACCAGTACAATGGAGATGATGGGATGGGATGATATTGGTAATGTGAGTCAAGTGATTGCCTGTCTTATATTGTAAAAGTAGTAATGTCATCTTAACATCATTTAGCACCTCAAACTAAATATTTCGTCTTCAGGCTGCGGAGAGTGAAGATAGAGAAGAGGATACTTGCAGACCAGGGGAACACCCTTGTGGACCTCTGCAAGGTGAGAGAGGCAAGTGAACACATCATTTCACATCCCGTCAGAGCCTCAGCAAAGTAGCATCTAATATTCCCTGATGCCTTTTCTTTCTCTTCTCTTCATGGACCCACACGCAACACTGTGGACATCGACCGTGCTGCGCAGATGCAGAGCATGATGTACGACGTGCTGTCGGAGGTGCAGGGCTGCAGGGGGGAGCTGGACACACACATCCACAGCCTGGAGAAGCACGTGGAGGAGCTGAGGGAGGGCTTCAGGAGCCTGATGCCGCTCCTGTCCAACACGCTGTCTACGCAGAACTCCTCCATCCGCCACCTGCTCAGGGAGAGGGAGAAGACGGACACTGCTAGTGCGAGCGTAGACAGGTAGAGGCTGAGGATGGGACGGGGAAGGAGTCAGGCTTCTCGGGTGCTCCTGGAGGAGTTATCTTCCTGTAATGCAGCAAAAATCATGTTTGGACATTTTTCTTAGAGGTAGACAGATGGGTGTCAATAGGTGAAGGCTGTACAAAAGCATGTAAAATTGTATGAACAAATAGGTAGCACCGTTGTTCTGTAGCACAAACCCATAAAACACAAAATGTAGAAATGACTCTTTCACGTCCTATGAAGGTTGTTTGCGTATCTCCTGGAGTGACAGATAAATAACCTGGCACCAAACCGAACATGTATCAATACTAGAGCTGCAATGATTAGTCACTTGATTCAAAATAATTAGCAATAATTTTGACCAATAAATTGTTTTTCAAAAATGCCAAACATTTTCTTTACAGTTTACAGTTTTACATTTTGGGGGTTTGGTCTGTTGGATAAAACAACTTACACTATCAAGATATTGTGATGGGCATGTTTCATTGTTTTACAGACCTTTATAGATCTGAACTGATCAGCAGATTAATACAATTGTTAGCTCTAACAATAGATTAACTTCCAACTAAAAAAGTAAACCTGGATAGTTTTTGGATAACTGTCATAAATCCCATGTCAGTAACTTATCCTGTTAACACTGCACGTTTCTCATTATGTACTAAAAACTGCATGCATTAACTAGTTTATCGTAATATAAAGATGTAATATTACAGAATTATGAAGACAACCTGTAGTACTTTAATAAAAAATTATACTGCCTTTGTATTAAATGTGTGATAGATCCTTACATAACACACCAAGCATTCTTTTAGCCAAAACAATATTTTATTAAGAGAGACAGGGTTGGAGGGTGGAGTTACAGCAACAACATCAACATGAACAACTCTCTGCTGTCCAGTCCATCTTCAGGTCTCGTTTCGGTTCAGGCCGCCGAGTCTGCCGCCGTCTCGCTGGCAAGAAGACGCTGATATCAACCAGTCCATCCCCTCCTCTCCCCTTCAGCTCCGGGGAGAACAGCTAGTGCTGCTTCCTCCTGAATGAGCACCCTGCCAGAGGAGACAATGACAAGTCAGACTGATGCAGACAAAAGAGAAGCCTTACAGTACAGAAATACTGCGGGCTGTGCACACTGCTATTGTCCTGAACAGTGCTGGTACAAGAGTCATTGCTTTCCATCATGTGACTGATTAGGTCAACATCTCTTCTCTACCAACTTACTTTACATTTACTGTGCAAGGAAATAAGTGACATTAATGCAACATCAGGCTCATAAATGGAAACTGACAGTAAAACTGACTAAATTAAAATTATGGGGATTAAACAACGCTAACTATTCCACCAGCAGTATCAGAGCTGTGCTATACAGTATATATTTGTTCTCAGCCTTCGAAAGGGGGGAGCCAGTGGTCTAGCTCAACCCTTCTGCAAACCGAGGTTGATCTGGCACTGGAATGAGATTGGAAGACCATGATAGAGGAAGTCCAGTCACTTGGCAGTGCGTCCAACAACAGGACAAAGTGCCCTTATCAAAAACTTGCATCAATAAATTAATACTGCACAAATTGGTGAACATAAATGTGGGGTTACTACAAGACAAACACCAAATGAAAATCGGCTGTCATGTGGGTTTACTCTAGAAGAAAAAAAAAAAAAATATGCAGCACCAGCCCAGAGAGAGACTGTGATATTTGGCTTCACAAATAAACTAGACTACAACTCTGTATGTTAGTAAGAGACCCTTGTTGTGGAACCACTGTTAAAAGTGTTAACGTGGATATTGTTGGTTACTGACCCTCTGTGAGACGTGCTTTGCCTCCAGTGGGCTGACACAGGACTGTTGAACAGCCCACACACAGCACGACCGTCTGAGCATGGCTGAACACCGTCGTGATCTTGTAGCATCCTGGAAAAGATGGACAAGACACCAGATGTAACTCTTCGAACATCAAAACCCAACTTAAATGCCAACACTTCCAAATGACAGTACTGATCCGTGTCTGATGAGGTAAATTTGTACGCAGAAAGACTGTACCTGGACACTTCACATCCATAAAGTAAGAGTT
Source organism: Gadopsis marmoratus (assembly GCA_036023855.1). Classification (NCBI taxonomy): domain Eukaryota; kingdom Metazoa; phylum Chordata; class Actinopteri; order Centrarchiformes; family Percichthyidae; genus Gadopsis; species Gadopsis marmoratus. Next base: position 8,164 of record JAVQJF010017620.1, on the reverse strand, counting down.
TGGACTCTGAACAAGACGCTTCTTCTTGTGCCTCCTCTTCTCCTCCTCAGGGGATGGATGCAACAAGTCTTTTGCGAGCTGCATAAAAAAAAACATGCACAGGAGGTTAGTGAACCTAAGAAAATAGTCATCTGTGTCAGTTAAAGCTATGACGTACGGCCTATCCAGGTGAAAATATAAACATTGGATCGTGGTCATTTAAATATATTTCTTAGCTTCAAAGCACCCCGGTAAAAAAAAAAAAAAACTAACATTGGTTTGTTCCGCTGAACGATTGCTACGTTTCTACGTTGAGGCTCCTCGGCTGGCCTACATGTACTGAATTAGGTAACAAGCTACGCATTTTGAGAAATCGTGGGTGATTCTTCCAATAACTGGGAACCAGTGGTAAAGTCACCTACTCATCAACGTAACAACATAAATGTGAGTAAATTCCGGCGGTTAACGTTAGATTTTCTGGGTTATCAGCCCGCGTCTGGCCGAAGAACTGGCTCCATGTTTGCGGTGTGTGCGCCGCCATCTTGTGTCACAATGCGCTCAAATGTGAAATTATTTGTGTAGAATTGGGACCGAAAGTCAACGAAATCATCCTAAACTGACCCCAGTCAAAGCGCTAATGTCTTACGTAAACGATGAGCCACATGGCGGCTCTCCAGCACTCGATTAAATGATGAAAATGTCATTTCTAATGGCCTCTGGGTACTCACTGGCATGTTGGCGAGGAACTAGCCGTTGCCGAAAAGGAGGCATTACCGGAAGCGAGGTGCTCATATCGGTTGTTGCTTTGAGCACGAGCCGGATATGACGAAGTTCGCACGACATGTCGGCCATATTGGTGAGGTCCAAACTCCACCCAGCTCACTCCTCAAAGCAATCTTTCATATTTTTTTTCCCCCCAAATGTCCAAATATGCACAATGACATTCACTATTTTGACAAAAAGTAAAAAACCAACAATGTCTTAAAAGTGCAAATAAGAAAATACATTTGGAACATAGAATTTTCTAACCTTAGGATACACGCCCCAATTTTATTATGGCAATCCCAAATCCCAAAATGTATTATCACACTCCCAATTATTAGACTATATGCTCTGTAAGATTTTATGTTTATACACTTAAAAGAAAACAAATGAACAGTGAAAGAGCTTTTCATTTTGTTTGAGGGGCCCCCTAGTGGGCCTTCAGTATCTGCACAGTATCTGTAACAAAGAATAAGTCCACTTAATGATATTTTAGGTATCTTAATAGGCTACAATAACAACATGCCTATATGTACATTAAAAGAGTTATGGCTCAATGTAATTATCCCTCCTGGCCATACTGGCCACGAAGCGATCCCTTCTTGTTCTTGTTCTTAATGTACCACACTGTCATCTGTTCAGGCACTGCCTTTTTATGTACTGCGAGTTCCATTTGTTTATCTCTTTTGCTACAAAACCACAACAGAAGACAAAATATATGTATGTATTTTTATTGTTATACACCAAATATATAAGTCTATAGAAGTAGATGTAAGGTGTTTCAGCACTATGCCCCATGTCCCTCCTCTTCTGTCTGCTCAGAGGTGATGTTTTCAAGTGGATCTGAGAGTGCCATCAGTTCCTTTATCTTCACATAACACTCACACTCTGATGAGAACTGGTTTCTCTGAAAGAGAGATCAGGTATCACACACATCTTCATATTCCTCTGCAACTGTTAATTAAAACTGTAGATTTCACCAAATGTTTGTGTATTTAATAGTTACTGATACTTATGTTTAATTAAAAAAATCTACTTTAATAGATAATACATGAAAGTTAAAAGTGGCTCATTTAAAATGCATTCAAAGAAATGTTGCCACATTCCCAGATCTCAGTATTTAACTTGATGAGTACAATGTTATTATTACCATTTAGGAATGATGGCCAAAGCCATTTCAAATAAGGCCTAAGTTGTAGTAAAACGAAATTATCATTTTAAAATACTGACTTCCAAAAATGTTAAAGTACACAAATGACAGGACAGTAGTCATAAATTATTTTCTACCTTTAACAATTAACCTATTAGATGCATTTTATGTTATGAACTTAAGTGATTGTGCACAGATGCCCACATACACACAGAAAGAGAAAGAGTTGGCTTGAACCACACCTGTAGACAAAGACGCAGCAGGCCTCCACCTTCACCCTGCATCTCTAGTGATGTCAGGAACAGAGGCAGCGACTTCTCTGTAATTCTGTTTCCTATACACACACACACACACAACGTAACCATGCTATTTAATTCTTAAATAGTCTTTATAAGGTTTAATTATGTATTTTGTGCAGAGGCCTGGAAAATAATATAATAAGGTGATTTCATGAAGCTAATGTAAATAATAAACCTCCCATTTTTAACTTCTTTACGTCTCTTTTTTCAGAACAAATGACAATAAACAGGTAAAATTATTATATGTAGCACTTCTCTAAACGTACAGTAAAGAATATAATACAAAGTGACCTAAAAACAACACAAACTGTGCTAAAGGGTCTTGAAAAGGTAACACATTGATTCTGAGGAGCTCACAACAAAATTGATGTTCAACATGAATGGCAGTCTGTCAGCCACAGTTACTGACCTGCCAGGTTGAGGGAGATGAGAGTCCTGTTTCCAGGCAGAAAAACCTCTCCGTTCCTGTGCTGCACCGACTGGTCCAGCAGGGGGCTCACTATCTCCACAGAATCTACCTGCAGGTGGAGAGAAGTAAACAAGTGCATGGCAGCAATATGTTCAAATCATATTCATCACATCAACATCATTGCATCAATAAAACCTCATTCAGGGCAGTGCTTGATTTATCCTGCAGAAAAAAGTTTAAAAAACTAAATTATTAAAAGAAATATAATGTTTATGTTTACAGTATATGCATACACTTTGTACACAGATTCAAAAAGCATGTTTCTGGTACCTCCTGTGAAGATAGTTGTTTCTCTTTGTCCCCCAGCTTGCCACCTTTACTTTGAGTCACCTTTATCTCAGACGCTAGGAGAGATTTAAAAAGACAACAATGAAACAATAAACCCACCCCCTGCTGTCAAAATATAATAGAAGTATAGTGTTTATCTGTAACGGAAGCAATTACATCTCTTGTTTGACTTTGGGGTCTCTTTGTTGGCAGCTAGTTTCTCATCTTTTTTGAATGCTTCCTGTAAGTTAAAAGAGCTCAAGATTACTTGCCACAAGATTTACAAACTACAGGTGACATAGCAGCAACACGACAGTTTCACGTTTGCCGTCCATTTTTACAGTTTTACATGTTACCTTTTTTTTGGAGGTGTCTTTGTTCTCCCCTTTGCTGCTGGGCTCTGAGGGAAGTTGGTCAGCAGGTGATTGGTAAGATTCTACCCTAACAAATGACTGCAAAAACAGAGTGAGAGAATCAAAAATGTGTTTAAATGCATTTATTAGAATGGGGGAATTTTTGCAGAGTAATGTTACTAAGTCGTTACCATTTGAACAAGACACTCCGATGTTTAGGATTACGATTAATTTTACGGTAGGGTGGGTATTAATATTAGATAATGTTGCACTTACAAACTGCGTTCTTTCCAGAAGCATCTTCCTTCTCTCCGTAACTTCTTCATGAGAGAGAGCAAACTCACCAAGTATCTGAAAATGGAAGCGGTTAAGGGGTGGAGGCTTATTAAATTACACAATACAATGCAATAAGCAGAATATAATTTAAAACAACTCCACCAATGATTTAAATGCATTATCTGCCAGGTTAAAGTCTTTAATGTAAATGGATACCGTAGCCAGATGAGCAGCTCCTGAGTCTCCAATCTGATTGTTGCACAATGAGAGCAAAAGCAACGTACGGTTCAGCCGCAGGCCCTGGGAGACAAAACAGGACACCTCAGCGGTCTTGAGGGGAACATACGGGGGGATATGGAGTCAGTTCTGGGTTATACCTGTGCAATATGTGTGGCGCCTGCATCCCCAATAGAATTGAATGCCAGGTTGAGTGACATGAGGTTCTTGTTGGCAGATCTGGTCGTCGAGAGAGCTGTCCCAATTAGACGAGCGACCTTGTCTTCTATCCGGTTATTTCGCAGGGACAAGTGAGTGAGGCTGGACCAAAGAAACACGCAACATGAAGAAAAGTTTGTGCTTCTATTTCTGTGTGTGTCGGAGTGTGAGTCGAATCAAATCAAGGTTTATTTACTGCTATGTGACATATGTAACTACTTGGTGACTCACACGCTGTCTTCAGAGAGAAGAATGTGGTAGCTCTGCTCTGGAAGAGGGTTTCCCTCCAATGTCACAGATCTAACATAAAACAAAGTGGAGGGGAGGGGAGGGTCAGTATCCGTCAATGTTTGCCTGATAATGTTCTACATACTGTGGCGCAATTTTCTCTGCAACTCCAACTTGAACTCAAATTTTGTTTCCCATTCGTCAACCCAGATTGAATTAGACCCACTGAGCTACAAAGCAAAGACTCACAGTGTGAATGACAGTAGAATACACTCACCTGAGGCTGGAGCACAGTGATATTGTGTTCATGAGGGAGATTACCATTCGATCTGTCAGTCCTGCCTGCCAGAACCTGCAACACAGTGGACACGATTACACAAACAAACAGGAACAAAACAGTGACAGCTGTAACCCCCGTTCCCTGTAACAAGAGAAGAGTGCGCCTCTCCTCAGCGACTCATTACTCACTGAAGGCTCTGTAGCTTGCTCAAGGAGGGAAGCATCTTCTGTAGCACTATGGCAATCTTCTCATCTACCTTCCATCCTGTGTATATTTAAGAATAGATTATATTGTGTTTTCTCCAACATCCAGCAGAATGACATTAACTGCACTGGGCCATTGTTGGCTGCAGACTGCTCAGGAAATGAGAATTAAAGGAAATGTCAGCAGAGACAAATATGGCTGTACATGTTTCTCTGTGGTTTTTAGTCCTTACCAGAAACCTTCAGGCTCTTGGCACTGAGGGGGTCTTCATTCTCCAGCTCCACTTGGAGGCATGGCTTAGACCAGCAATGTGCAGCAGTTATCTGTGACTGGCTGTCCACTGAAGGTGCAATTGTGATCGTTATAAGTGGACTGAAGCTGAGATTATAAAAATGACCATTTCTGTACATTCAGACTTCCTATATAAAGATCTACACAGCCCAGTAATGTATATTTCCAGTGTACCAAATGTTCCTAGATTTTTGATTTCCTTTGGTTAATATTATTTAGTGTCCTTATGTTCAGAAAATCCAAAATTGGATCAGATTCAAGGTACTGCTCTTATAAAACTAGATTAAATACAGAAAAATATAAACAGTAATTCAACTAACGTCTACTTACACCAGTTCAAGACACCAGCTGCAGTGAACAAACAAGTCCTGCCACTGAAAGATTAACACTGGAAAATACACAAGTACAGGACACAACAAGATGATAGTATGTGTCCGCCCGTCCCTTTGTCAGTGCAAAGCTGTTCGGATTGTTTACCTGTGTCCTCTCCTTCAGTTTCAGTGGTGGAGGTGGCTGGTTGCTTGGTGCTGACAGGTGTGATATTCTTCATGTCCAGAAGAGCACAAAGCTCAGGGAAGTCAACCTCCATGTTGCCTAAGCACTGATATTCATCTATGAGATAATGGGTTTAAAGCACTGAGCGTACAACTCTCATCTGTTACCAACGACAGCCTGATAATGTTACTTACCAAAGGTCTGAGCAGGCATTTTTTCATTTGGAGCCTGTCCTACAAACACAGAAAGGCTAGAGTTTATACCCACTTAGCATGTCTCCTATTTAGTAACCACTGGGGCAGTTAAACCATAAAAGTGAAAGTGAGATACCATATCATACTTGTTACAAAATGCCCCTTAACACATCGTGTACACAATGTCGTCATGGCATCTCATGATGAATAGATAGTAATAAAGTTATCAAGATGACTGTGTTATGGCCATTTAAACACTACAACTTATTTACAGAGTTGGAAATTAACTAGGTACATTTACTAATTATTGAGGTACTTGTACTTCACTTTAAGTATTCCTCCTATATTATTGTACTTTTTACTCTAATTCAATATAACTGCCGCTTAGTAAGCACTTTTACTTTTGATACCATCAGTTACTTTTAAAACTGCTTAAGTGTGTTTTGCTGCTCAAACTTTTGTAAATACGAACGCTGGACTTTCACTTAAAGTAAATGACATGGCAGCCAGCTTAGCTGTTAGCCGTCCCAGAGAAGTAGCCGTGTAGCTAACGTTGACCTCCGGCCTGCCGATGAAAGACTCATCTAACCTGTGCTTTTCGAGGCTTCATCCTCAGGATTTGCCTTGTCTGTTTTGTCTTTTTGTCTCTTTCTAGACATTTTTGTCGAAATATAGCTTTTCAAAGCATCAGATAAGCGAGCCGAGGCCACTGTCCTGCTAGCTGAACGAACTCCTGGGCGTTATTGGCGTTACTACGGTAACCAACTCTGGCTTCATCGCGAGACTTCTGGCGAGGTCGTTGGAGCTGTTCCTTTCTTCGCTCTCGGTATATTTGGAAGCTATCGTAAACCAAGACTGGTTAAAACATATTCAAGTAGCTTATGTGGCATTTACGTCTGTAAGAGCGCTGAGAACAACATTAATGCATGTGCCTCATTAATATTGGACTTCCGTAATATCGCGAGAGCTCTCAAATGACTGCTAAAATCCCAAACTGTGAGAAAGCAGATCCCCTGAAAAACTGTTCTTTTCAGCCTAGAGGCCGTGAATCTGACCAGGACATTTTGCCTCTCAGACAAGGACATTTTTATTTTCCATGCTCAAAGGGAGCTGGATTGTGGAGGGGGGAAGGTTTACTCATCGTTCATCATTGTGGAGATTAGGTTTTCATTTCAGATAATCCAGGTCTGAACCTTCTGTAGACAGAATGCAATGTGAAAAGATACCTTCACTCTGCTTCAACATCTTCAACAGTATTTTGCACTGATACAGAGGCTCCATCAGCTAAACTATCCATTCATCATCATCAAATAAATTGTAAGTGTCTCAAAAGGTACTTGTACTGCAACATATGACATGCAGGGAAATTCATTTTGGGAAATCACATTTGTGCATTTTTTTGTGAACTATCTAAGGAATATTAAAAGCATGACAACATAAAGTGTATTCACAATAATGTAGTGCTTTTTATTAAAAAAACAAAGAAAAAAACAAATATAAAACAAAAAAGTAAAAACCAACAGCATTTTTCATGACTTAAGAATCATAATTACAAACCTTTAACGAGTGGAAGAAGTTTTTTGACAAACTGTACACATCACAAAATGTCCGCCAGTCTGCCATTTACAATGCTTGCATCTTATTTTGTGATTGTCTAAAAATAACTAAACGAATCACACAAAACACACAAATACAAGTACAAGCATCATACAATGACTGCTATCACAAAAACGGAACCATTTCCTATTTGAAAGAAAAACAAAAATAACATGATATTGGGCTGACAGCTTTACTTTTGCGTCTGTCACCGTTTAAAAATATCATAACATTTTTATGTTGGTTTGTTTTTTTAGTGTTCAACACTTTGCAGCAAAAACCAAGGAGTACATTTCCCCTTAAAAGTAATATTATTAACGAAAATTCAGTGACAAAAGGTGTCGTTGCTGAGTCACTGTCACGTCCCAATGCCTTCTGTGTCCGTTTGACATTCTTCTTGCTCATGCAGTACATAGATGAATTTAATTTATAGGCAACGAAAAACTCAGCATAAGTTTTTATGTTGTTGGGACAGTTAACGTGAGATTTTATGGACATTAAAAAATTCATTTTCCTCCAAGCTTAAGTGTCTTCATTATAGTAATACAAACGGAAGAAATTAAAATATTATCATTATTATAATAATCATAATACATTTAGGGCTGAGTCCTGTACAGTACAATAATAAACAAAATCCACTTTCAAGATATTGCTTTTGGAGACACTCCTCAATGTGTAAAGTGTGTATATATACATAACTTGGCACTGTACAGCTTCCTGTTTCCTCTCTCTCCCTCCGTCAGTGTCTCATTCTCATCACTTTTCTGTCAGTTATTAACCACGCTGGGACATTGCAGGTTGTCCCTTTTTAGCAGAGGCATTGGGGGGTGGGGGGGGGGGGGGGGGGGGGGGTATACAAAAAAAAAAAAAAATTTTTTTTAAAAAA
>JAVQJF010017619.1:0-10349 GCA_036023855.1 Gadopsis marmoratus | reverse complement strand
CGGGGCGAGCCTCCGAGCGCGCATCCCCATAAAACCAGCAGCACCGACACGGACAAATTCACTATCTTATCCATGTTCAGGCGTCCACATCCGGCGGCGGGGCTCTGATATCCCTTCGGCGTCTCCGGACACGTTAGATCCGACACATGCCGGACGCCATCCGTGCTGTGGAGGAAACAAACGCAATCTGCGGACCTACTGTCCGAAAAGGGCGCCAGCAGCGGAGGAACGCTCGTCCTCCCCTCCTGCCGGCAGCTGGTGCCTCCTCTGAACGCACTGGGACACTGCGCGTCTCCGCTCGGCGCGCCGGAGACCCTGTCGGCATCACACCCCCCCCCCCCCCCCACCCACACACACACGCACACACACACACACACACACACACACACACACGTGAGGAATGTTAATGAGCAGGCGGACAGAGACGGAAAGAGCCGAGTGGCAGAGCCGCTCGGTGACAGGAGCGCTCGCTGCACACCCGACTACAGAGGGGATGAAGCGTCTGGTCTAAAGGGGGGGGGGGGGGGTCTCTGCTGTGTTGCAGACATGTTAGACGAGCTTTAATTGGGAGCATCGACACGTGACACCACTGGGCATTGCTGTCCCACGACACCCTGTAGGGTCACTGTACCATGTTTGATGGTTGCATCCAGGACGTTTCAGCCTTCCTACAGAGTCCCAGCTTCTGAAAAGGTCAATATGCTTTGTGTGTGTGTGTGTGTGTGTGTGTGTGTATGTGTCAAAGCTCAGTTGGCTTTCCGACCCAACAAAAGCAATGTGAGTGGACTGGCCATTTTCAAATATTTACTCCTCAGCAACACAGTAAGGGTATCTTCTGCTGTGTCTATTAGATACACCTGGACTGTATACTCTTGGAAGATTTTCATTGGTAAACAGTTTTATACATGTCATGCACTTGACTCGTATGCAGAGTTTATTGGGGCCGATACTAACAATTGTAATTATGCATTAATCCACGAATATCTCCTCAACTAATCGTTTGGTCTTTGAAAAAAGTCAGAAAAAAGTGAAAAATGCCTGAATGGACTGAAGATGTGATACATTTTAATAACTGTTTTGTATAAATGACAAAACACCAGACATATTGAATAGACATTTTGAATTGAGACCGTCAGATGTTTCTCGGAGACACTTGAAAAAGTCTCCTCCAAAACACATTATAGGCCAACATTTCATATGGAGAAAACTCATCAAGGGCATCAGCTGCTGATTAAATGAATGCCCTCTTTAACTTTGATATAGCGCTTATTACCACCCTCTGCATAGCAATCCAATGCAAATCTACGGCCGGTTGTGAGGAGGAGTGCCGCCTCACAGCCAACGGGGAATAAATGGCACGTCTGTCCCCTGGTTTTATGACATGCATATCTCAGCCCGCACAGACAAATGTATATTAATCACTGGACAGCGTGAGATAGCAGTCTGGGAGCAAACTAATGAGGCGGAGAGCGAACGGGAGCTGCGCGTGATGGCAGTTAGACGGAACAGTCTGTGTTTTCAGCACCATGGACAGCACATCACATGTAACACCGGCTTCTTTGGAGGAAGCTTCAGCTCCATGAGTACACATAGGGGTGGACACTATATAACTTGGGCCATCTGTTCCAGTTGATATAATACTGTAGTCACCAAGATGCTGAAATCAGGGAACGCAGTGACATTCCTACAATAAAGTAAGAGGGCAAAAATTGTACTACGACGTCGGCCTTTAATAATTGTACAAGTCTGTCATCCACAGGGCAAACAGGAATACAGGAAACACTGGAACTACTGAAGTCATGACACCATAACCGAAGGAAAACAAGAGAATGAACCAACAGGGAACAGTATAAATAGACAAGACACTAAGGAGAGAACTAGGAACAGGTAACACTAATCAAACATACACAAGGGCAGGAAGACAGACAGGAAGATGTCACATTAAAACAGGAAACCTACATATGTGGGAAGTCAGGGAACCAGGAAGGGCTAATGGTTTTATACCAGTGCAAGAGATGCTACAGACCTGATTGTTTGCTTGTTTGCCGCAATGGAAGAATAAACCAAATTAAACGTGATGCTTGCCTGCACAATGGACTTATTTTTCCCTGCGTAAGATCCAATCTCTTGGTTCCTCAGTGGCCGTTTGATTTGATTTTTGTTTCGTATTTTGTTTGGATTAATCAAAGAGGACAAATCGCCACAACAATTACCAATTGGAACGATTGCCACAACTACGAAAATGAGACTCAAGTTCTATGAAACCAGAATGCTCTTTTAAGCCCCGATCCAGGGAATTTCAGTGCCAAACTACACCTGTTGCACTCTACATGAACTGGAAACCCAAATCTCTGCTTTCTGGTGCCATTCTCACTGGAAGTGCTTCTCACGACAGAGTAAATTGCATGCTCAGCTGCTTGTGTTTCCCAGACTCACATATGTTCATCTGATCTGACCTTGTCTGGAGGTTCTGTCATGCATGGATCCACTCTGCTGCTGCTGCTGCTGCTGCTAGATTGAAATGCAATTCCAGCTTAATTATCCTACAGCACATTCCACAATGTACTGGATTTGCAGCCTGTGGATAATTTAACTGTCACAACGCTGAAGAGCATTCTAATGGGTTTTTAGGAGTGAAATCAGTCATAATCAAATCATGAACCCACTGGCTGTGTAAGAATGTTTACCTTTGAGTCAATTAAAACAAATAAACCACAAAAGTGGGATGGACATTTTACACATGCTAGCATTTGGTCTTGCTGGAGAATCCAAAAGTCAATGACTTTTTGAGAAATGTTAAACCACTCAGGATTGTATGTCCCCGAAATCCCGTGACTGCTTCCTAGAAAGCATTTACATTTCTGGCATTTAGTTGGAGTTCTTATCTAGAGAGTCTTATAATGGGCAGCATTTTTGCATCTCACTCAAGAGTTCTGCAATAAGACACTTAGCTTGTGATGGACAAACACCGGCTGCAGCTGTGGGGATCTGACACATGACCTTTCAGTAACAGAATGCATATTCTAATGATTCCCTAGCTGACATTAGCTGCAGTACACAGAAACAATGTATAAATGTTTCTGCGAGTATCCTCTGGAGACGCGTCTGCACTTGAACGCTGTGCTAACACAGGTATAGGTACGGGCACTCACATTCATAAACACGAGTTTCCATGGAGACCCTCGTGAGGTGACAGTGTTAGACACCAAGCCACTGTGCTGCCCTCCAGGTTCAGTCAATGGAAACATTGTTTTTGATCTGGTTTTCGATTGTGCAGTGTACATTTTGATCTATTACATTATTGCACATTTTTATTACCTCAGGCAAATAAAATGATGTCAACTGAACCATGCTGTTACAGCTGAGCACAAGAACGCCCACAAACTAAATGCATTTAGATGAGCGTGTTGTGTCTCTTACAGCCAGAACAAACTCGAGAAACAGCAACAAAGCATGTCCAATCCTGAGCATTGGAACATTAGCTAATAGGAACTGCAAATGGAAGTTCCGACTAACGTTTTAGAGAAACAAATGCAGCACAAACACCAAAGCAGCCTTTCAACTAATCATTCTATTTTGACAAGGCTTTGGTGATTCTCTTTGTTGAGTCGGTTGATCAGGAAATTGGAAATAGCAGTGCCCCTGTGACTTAGAGCTCCTGCTGACAGGACAGCGTCTCAGTGGCTGTTTGAGCATGCAGTAAAGCGGTGATGTGAATACAGAACAAGGCTGTTGGACACACAGAAGTTGCTAAGCCAAGCATATACTGCCATTAGAACCATTGTGCGGAGTTAAACCTGTAGGGATCGGTCCCAAGGTCAGGAAGAGTGCTGAGACTGGACACTTTCACTGCATCAGCTTACGCTAATAGCATTCAATCTGTACCAATGTTGCCCTGAGCTCCTTTTATATTTGCCCTCTAAAACAGCTTCTGATCAGATGAGAGGTTCAAAACTAATATCAGGAAACTCAATCAATCCTTATAGGCTTATAAGTAATATCAAAATGTAATACCTTCAAAGGATGTTAGAAAGGGGAAATATTCATGTTCGTGTGCACAGAGTTTTGGGAACATTACAAAACTTGTGACACCATTTTGAAACTACATGCATTGAAAGGAGTATAATGGGCTCCTGGCTTGAGTCACATTTGCTCACAAATTAGCATAGGGTTAATCACATGTGACGTTGAAATACTGAAACATCAACCAGCAGATTCTTTGTGCTCAAACCGAGCTCCCAGATATGAAAGCATCCAACTGTGCAAATATAAAGAAGTGCTGTGCCGATAAACAGCATTCGGGAAAATATTCACCAATCAACGAGCGTAATAGTTTCCATCTGTCTGCTTTGCGTATTCCAACTCTTACATCTTTTCATATTTCCCTCATTCTTTTACTAATGATGCATCCTTCTGAACCACCTTTCTGCTTGATGATTTTCATGCTTCCAGCTGAGCAGCCACAACATTTTAATTTGAGGGGGGCACATTGTTCTGCTTCTTTTACTGCTCCTCAGTTCCACTTTCCATTTCTCTGCTTTTACCACCAACTCTCCTGTATTACCTCCATTATCAGGGTTTTCAGACTTGATGTAATTTAGCGTTCACCATTTCATCACCCTGTCTCTCTCTTCACTCTATCTTTTCTCTGTTTCGGGCAGAACTAACTGCAACAACGGGACCCACAGTCATGGCTGCATTACAGATTGCTTCAGTCTGGCTGGAGCCGAGCTTCTCGCCACCTTGACCTCTGACAGGAAATGGCATCCTCCACACCTTCTGCACTTCCACATTTCGAGCTCTGCCAAAAGAAATCTGCCACCAAACAGCCAGAGCGTGCCTGGGAAGGAGGAGAAAATTGTGGCTGACCCAAAATTCACTGTGGCATTTGGAAAATAGCCTATTATGTCTCAGGCTTCAGATAAAACCGTGGAAATTCCCTCACGACGCTGTACAAATATGACAGTGAGTAAGCAAACAAACAAGCCAGCTAACAGAAACAGCCATACACAGAGTGTGCAGAAGTCACTGGACTGGAGGCGCAGGTAATTGTGGTAGGGGTTATGTGGCTCTACATTAATCACTATACTTTTAAAGTAAGCTCTTGATTCTATGATATGATCATTTAATAGACAATGATTTAAAACACTGGAAATAAAATTGCATTGATTGATGGTACAAGTGCTTTTTCTTTTGATAAAAAAAATCAATGTTTAGCCTGCATTTGTTCAGTTTTTGGAGCTAGGATTAGGCTGTAAAAGCACAACATTGATAGGTGAAAGCCTTGCTCTTACTAAATGAGCTTCCAATAAGCTCTGTGGCCTCTCCTCCCCCACCGTTGCTTCACCAATCATTGCCTGACTGACATGGTGGTTTCCTTGCTGGTCATGTTGGATTAGAAAGCACCCTGTGTGATATAGGTTACTCCACTGAGCTACTAGCAGGGTGCCGGGGTGCAGGGGTGGATCGTGCACAGCCACGCACACACAGAGAGAGGCGAGTCGCATCAGTGAGAAGGGCTGTGTTTGGTGCACGCACTGAACTGGCGCTGTGGATTGTTTCCTTGCATCACGTGCCATAAGGGCTGTGGAATCACCTTCCATTGCAAATCAGACAGCTGACCTCAGTGTCCTCTCTTATAAACTCATTTTTATAAAGTGGCTTATAATTAGAGTATTTTGCAATGTGTATTTGTTTGCTTTTTATGTCTGTGAAGCACATTGCAAACTTACTCTGAATAGTGCTATATAAATAAAGTATAAGGCAGCTGTGGCTCAGGAGGTAGAGTGGGTAATCCTTTAATTCCAGGGTTGGTGGTTCCATCATCCACTTGTCGAAGTGTCCTTCGGCAAGACACTGAATCTTGCCGAAGTTACTCCACGTGGCGGCCAGCACCTTACTTGGCACGTCGCTATGTCGCTACGTCGCTACGTGAATGCGTGTGTAAATGAGACCAATCTGTAAAAGTGCTTTGGGAACCATTAAGATTGAAAAGTACTGTATAATTTACCATCATCACTGGTGATCCATTAGCTGATGCATATTGTAATGTTTGGTTGCTGATAACAGCCCCAGGTGACCAGGAATGTAAAATGTTAAACAGAAAGAGAAGCAACTACTAACATGCTAAACATCACTTCATATCCTCTAAAGGTTTTTGATATGTACAATTTGATGTAGTTTCACTTCTGAAAATGTCTTATAATTATGGTTTATGTACCAAACTGAAAACCTTTCAGTGCATATGCCTGTATATTAGTATGAAGTGCCATTATCCTACTTTACACACAACCTGGCACCACATCTGTTTTTCTCCCAGGAGGGCATTTTATCTTCTTATTACATTAAACAAATAGTGCCCTCCAATCTGGCCATTGGAGGGCACTGCAATGCAGAATCCCTCTCATTTGAGATTCAGTCAGAGCCGAAAGGAGTCTCAGTCAAAATCAACCACAAATAAATTTTTCATTAATTGGTAAACATGCATGCTACTCTTGATGACTGATGTTTCATCTGTGATTTTAGAGGCGTTTTTCCACTTGAGTCTAGTTTCAGTCTGACTCACCATTCAGTGTCTCAGGCAGGTGTTGGTAGTGACAGACAAAAAAATCTTTCCCATGTCTGTAACCATGGCAGCCAGAGAGCGAGAGAGAGAGAGCGAGAGAGAGAGGACATAATACTTGTTTTCTGATTTTGTGCTACCCCAGAAAAATAAAATAAAATCCTAGCAATGACAATTTAGCTCTCCTTTACATGAGCAGTACTGGACCAAGTTGCTTCAAAAATCATTAATATGACCCTGCTGTCATGACATAAGGTCAGCATCTATCTTGCTACATTAAGCTGGAGACAGAATTCATATGAGACGTCTCACGGTGATAGTCAGAGGTCATTTCTCAAGCAGGTTTGCATGAATATTAGATGGCTGGTTTGGCAGATTAGGAGGTCAAGCCTGGGTGGAAGAAACAGCTGTGTGATGCACAGGATACATGTTGGCACATGATGGAGGAGATAGATTCAGAGATTCAGACTTTTCCCAACTACTGCAAGTCCCTCCAGGATCAAAATACAGAGTACATGTGACGCAACTGCAGGCTTGAGTCTGAATGCCCAGAAAAGTGAAACATTCATTCATTCATTCATTCATTATCCATACTGCTTATCCCGAAGGGTCGCAGGGGGGGGCTGGAGCCTATCCCAGCTAACATTTGGGCGAAAAGTGAAACATTCAAACCTTATATCTGCACTCGCACTACTTATTGTCACATGAGATAATGCACAGTGATAAAGAATTCAAACCATTTGCGTTCATTGTTAATCACATCAAATGGTGAAAAGTCACTTGATCATTTATTTTTTCTTTGCTTGTAAATTTCACAAACACATGGCCACGGCACACTAGTGACCCATTTACACATGCTACAGGTGGGAGATGACAAACTTCACATTTGTTGAGTGGCAGTGTCACATGACCATCTGGACAGGAGCAGAGTGTTTCTAACATTACATTTGTTGGAAAAGTGGCAGTGTCACATGAACAGCTGGACGGGAACAGTGTTTTACATATCCACTTATCATCTCAAGAGCAAATCATAAAAACAATAAAATTTATATATATATATATAGATAGAGAGATAGAGAGAAAGAAAGAGGGAAGGAGAGAGATTTTATCTTCATATACATGCATTTTTTTAACATGCAGGTGTTACACTTTGCATTAAAGCTGAAATAAAATGCTTGAACTTAAGATTCCCACTTGACAAGGGCGAAAAATCAAATAGCTATTTACAAATGCTCTTTTATAAATCTGTGCATCTTCTGCTCGGTCGCTACACAACCAATCATTGTGGATTTGTTTACACACCATTCATCACTAGATACATCTGCAATCCTGTATTAGCCTCACAAGTACCATTATCAATAAATTAAGGATTTCAATACAAGATGTCATATATCCAGTTTAGGTAAAGGAAGATTAAGTAATAATCATTATTTAATACACAAATGATGATAGATATGATAGATATTTCTATGCAAAGATAAATGTAATAATAATAATAATAATAATAATAATAATACATGGTAGTTTTATTTTCTTCCCAGCAATAATTTTGTATGGGTAAAGCTTCACATTGAATATTCTCAATATTCACTTTGGAATTAAACCTTTTGAATCTAATCAGATCAATAAAGAACTCATGGGAGTGAATGTGTGTGTCTGTGTGTGTGTGTGTGTGTGTGTGTGGGGTGGGGGTGTTAATAGTACAAGATAATTTAAAGTTAATCACAAGTATATGGACCAGTAAATCACATTAAAGAAGAGGAAGGAGAAAGGGAAGAGGGCTCGGGAGTACAGGTCGACTCTTTTGGCAGCAGAGGGGATCACTGGTTTCGGAGGAGGAGGTTTCTTGTTGTTCTTGGCCTGGGATTTGCCGTGGCCGGCGCTGGTATCAATGGGCTTCCCGTAGCAGTCAAAGTTTGACAGCTCAAAGTCCCGCGGGAGAGAGCCCACAATGCTGAAGTCGTTGGTCCGCAGGTCCGATTTAGAGGTGCACACCTTCTTACAGCGAGTCTCTGCCACCTGGGTGCATGAGAGCAACATAAGGAAAAACAGAAACGATGATTAAACTCTGCAGCATTTCATTCCACAATTCAATTGTCAATCTGAAGCATATAGTCCGGACCAGAGTGGTTTAAAACGGACTGACTGAGCAGTAGCTGGGATTACTCTGCATAGTGCCATGCACTCTGGTTAGTGCTACTAACAAAGATTATTCCATCCCGTAGAATAAATATTGGTCCTTTACTTTATTGTAACTGTGTCTCCAGTTGAAACTCAGTACACTGGCAGACGGTAGTATGTAAGACTACACTAAGAATTAAATATATTAAATAAAATTGGTCAGTGCTGATCCCCACACCCACATTATTCACCCAGTGTATAGACCAGCCCCTTTTCCCTCAGTCTTTGATATATCATCTACGGCACTTGGTAACCTTAGGATTCTACCTGTTGCTGACCTTTGCGCCAAAGCCTGACCAAGTGAACATCTTTTAAATTTCTCCTGATCTGTGAGTTCTGCTTTTGAGTCTGCACATCTGGGTTCTGAATTGCTACAGTTAGTTGTAATGCCATAAACATGTTTCATCACGAGGTCTTCATCAGGGCATTGTGTATTTAAAACCTTTAAATTGGCTTCAAGAACTAGGTACAGATTTCCCATCTATTACAATACTAAACATGGTTCAGCTTGCCCTTGATTTACATCCATGTTCTCTCTTTACAGATTACATGCTTGTGGGCGTAACTGCACAAATCATCATGTGGAAACATTCCTGACTCTTTACCATCATGCATTGGCAAAAGACAACTGAATGCTCCACTATCTCTGACTGCCGTTAGACACAAAGTTTTGTGTGTGGATACAGTAGCAGTGATGCCCCTCAGACGTCACACCCACGCAGCAGGCATGTTTCTTAACTGTTCAGAACATTTAAATCTGGGCTGTTGGACTCGACTGAAAACAGATCACATTTTAAAATCCCAGGAAAGGAGCTGTTTGATCCAGGAGCTTGGACAGGACTCGTACTGATAAAACAAAACCACTGTTATTTTAAGAGAAGAAAGAAAAAATCTCTGGAGCCAAAATTAGATGCTCTACAATGTTGCCTAATATGGTTCCTGACTCATCTGGGGTCTTGCAACCCCTGTTACAGCCTCTACGTGCTATCACAGTGGGCAACTGGAACTAGCACAAAACAGTCTGCAGAAGGATGTAGTTTAATGTCATCCAAAAAATCCCTTTCATCAACTTCCCTGAAGGCCTGCGGGGTGAACAGGATCTAATTAGACTGTGGATGCTTACTCACTGAAGTCATTAAGGTCATTAAAGCTTCATTATTTTGATTTGGTTTTGACAAGAAAATCCATTAAACCTCAACAGAATAATGTAATCCTCTCAAACCAAATGTGGTCTGGACAAACGTGGACTTAGAGGTAAATTAATTTCAATTAGGCGCACAAATGGAAGACCCATGCAACATACTGCATGCCTGATGTGCATGCGTCGTGACTGAGCTGTGTGTGTGCGCGAGTGTGTTAAGGGACAATGCCAATTTCTAATGATTGGATTTCCGTGTGTTGCATTTAGATCAGATCTCGATATGCCTCACTGTTACGAACCTGCCTGAGGATGTTGCATGTGCAGTATGCATTGTTTCATTGTAGGTGGGAGTTATACACAAATACACACATATATTATGGTAAATGGTAAATGGACTCTTTCTTATAGCGCTGTAACAGTAAGCTAAGTTTGAACAGTAGTCTAATTCACCCATTCACACACCGA
>JAVQJF010017613.1:0-12413 GCA_036023855.1 Gadopsis marmoratus | reverse complement strand
GTTTTTTTTTGGCCCCATCGGTCAGCCCCAACCCCCCCCCCCCCCCACACACACACACACAACCACACACACACACACAATCCCTCATCAGCCATCAGTCTCATGAACACATGTTTAGTTTTCATTGCAGCAACGCATCAACCACCTGGAGGGGGAAATGCCTGGGTGGCATTTTGACATGCGGTTTTCAGCTGACAGGTTCAAGATAATCACTTCACAACTCCCATGAAATTTCCTAATAAGCCGTTCGCTGAATGTCAATCCGTCTTTACCTGTGCAAGGTGCGAATGTACGAATTCACAGGGATTTCTTTTTCCCTCTTCTTCTTTTTCCACTTCTTGTTTCCACTCCCCGCCCCATCTTCTTCCTCTTCTTCTTAATATTTTCCCCCTTCTTCTTCTTCTTCTTCTTCTTCTTCTTCTTCTTCTCGCGCTCACTT
The DNA here is from genome assembly GCA_036023855.1 of Gadopsis marmoratus. Lineage (NCBI taxonomy): Eukaryota > Metazoa > Chordata > Actinopteri > Centrarchiformes > Percichthyidae > Gadopsis > Gadopsis marmoratus. Next base: position 11,974 of record JAVQJF010017613.1, on the reverse strand, counting down.
CACTCACTGATTTGACAGCTGTTGTTCTTAATTTTCTCCCAGGCCATTTCCTGAGGATCCATCTGGTGCTGAGAGTCAGGGGCTGATGTGGGAGCTGTAGCAGTGCTCAGTGAGTCAGATGCACACACACACATCGAATACTTGCAAACACGCTATGCAGGAGTAGTATTCAATCTCACGACTGGTGCGAGGAGAGCTTAGACGTACTATACCTTTACCGCCCACGCAAGCCAATGATGCCGTGTTGCAGGAAGCATCAGGTGAAAATGAATAGGAGAGTAATAGTCAAACCATTGCGCCACTGTTACATCAATAAGAAGAAAACATTTGCCTTGGCATATAAACACCACGTCGACAACATTCCTCTTTGCTTTTTTCTTCTTCTGTGCATTTTGTGTGGAAGCAGAGAACAAATAAAGGTTGTTTGCGGAGCGCTCACTTCGCTGTAATTTACCTGCAAGCTGTACGTTTTAAACAGCCTCACCCTCAGCGGACGTAATGGGCTGAAAGCAGCTCAAAGTGGATTTGATGGTAGGTATTGACTCGTATATGAGCCCTGCAAAGTAGCCAATTATTGTGCAAGTCTTAAGAACGCGGCTCTCAGTGTAATTGGCCTGCCTTTCTTCTCCTTCTACTTCTAGAGAGGAAGAGAAACATGCTTGAATATGTGCACAGAGTGATTTTTCTATTTGGGCCCTTCGAACAATCAGAGCTTTCTTTTCTCCCTTTTCCAGAGTGCTTTTGGTAGCGTTGTGCCGTGGGCAGTTTGGTTTTTGTCTGCTTCCAAGTACAGATTATTCCTGCTTGGAATTACTGTTTGTTTTGGCGTGCAAAGTACTGGCAGAGTTGTCCTCCTTCCACCCTGAAACACACTTTTTTTATTTGTACATCCCCTTGTTTCTCTGTTGTGATTCTTTCATCTCAGAGGGGTTAACGGCAGGTGTAATCCTATTGATCCAGAAAACTGATCCCTCCTAATCCTGTAACATGAAAGTTGGGCATTGTGATGTGCAGCACAGTACAGTAAAGCTGGTAGCAACAGCTTTATAAATTCGTAGCCAGCACCATGAGCCCGCCGTCAGTGTTCATCTCAAAGCTGCTTCGGAGACGGAGAATGTCCAGGACTGTTCCTCAACTAAGAAGAGGCAGTTCTTTATGAATCCATTATTTGTTTCTCCTGTGGAAGATGGTGCGTCTTTTCAACGCCGTGTTATTGTGGACTTGGCAGACAGAGAACAGAAGACGAAAGAGCATTTCCAGATGAGCCTCGGGGAATGAGTCAGCCTGACTCACTTGCCTTTCTTTCTGCTTCCCACTCTGCCTCTCACTTCCTCACCTTGTGTTGAGGGTTCTTACTCGCCGTCTCTCTGGAGTTTTGCTCCTGGTATGCCCTCGCACTTATTCCTCCTTTTAAAACCTACCATCATCTCTCTATCCCCCCTCTCTGTTTCTCAGGTTTTTCTTCTTTACCTCCTTCTCCTGCCCCCCCTCCCGTCTCTCCCTCGAGACCTCTGCCAAGCACAGCTGTGCGTGTGTGATGGCAAACGCATGTGGCAGTGCCCTGCCACGACCAACACTCGCTCATGCCAGTTAATGACACTTAAAGGCATCCCACGATGCACATCACCATGGTTGCCAGGCTGAGCGGTGGCTGTATCAGCAGCAAAAGTCCCACTTTGGCAGCGCTCCCAGTGCAGGGTACAGCGGAGGTGACATCAGCGACTCAGGGTGACACTGTTCTGGCAGCCTCTGCCTCCCACGCTCTGTCACTATCATCGATTTTCACAGTGTGTGCTGTGAGAGAGAGAGAGAGAGAGGATTGGGAAATTTGGGAGATAAACTGGTTGTGCTTGCAGTGCAGCCATAGTGGTCGCAAATGAACGTGGAAAATGTCTGAGAAGAAAAGTTCTGTTTTCAAGTGTCAGTTCATAAGAGTAGTGTGTTTACTGCTGTTTCGATTGTCACCCAACTATTGAGTTTGTTCACAGAATATCTTAATCAGGGCCACAGCATAATACCCGGGCAACACTCACGAAAGATGAAGCTGATACAAAGGTGATGCACGTATTTTATGGCTGTAACTATGTGTGTGGACGTTTGTAGAAGAAAAACATTACAAGTACAAGCCAGATTACAGCTAAACACATAGAACTCTACCTTTATATGACCAAGCAAGTATATTACATGACGGTGTTCTCATACAGCAGGATCATGAAAATGTGAAAGAATGATGCCCAAAGGCAACATTCAAATCTGATTAATTGTATTATTACATAAGCAGTATATATAACGGCTGTTGGACTGTTCTGCATTGCTCTGGAGAAAGTGTGCCTGGTGGGTTGCCAAGGACAGACTCATGTAAGACACTCTCCACTCAATTGCTAAGTCCTACCATGCAGCTTTAACAGTAGCTTTTGTCAGTGAAACGGTTACAGTAATGAAGCCTGAACTCCTTGCTGCACCTACTATACCTGGCATCACACTTAGAAATCATTCAGTGTTTGTCAGAGTGACAAAAGGCGATGGTAGCATGTGTTAATTCAGCTCCTGTGATCACGTGATCGACTCAAGCCAAGGGAATATACTAACTTGTCCTCAGTGTAGCACTTATAGCAGACTCATTTGTTTTCAGGGCAGCGCGTTATCTGTCGCTAGTCTGGGGAAAAGGCATTTTAGGCTCGCCGGAATTGCTCACAACTTTAGCTTTTACACATATTTGAAGCCATCGATTCCTCAGGACTTGCACTGGCTGTGCTGGAAGGGAAATTATAACTTTGGAATAGGAGTGAACAAATCCCTTTCATGTAGAGTGCAAGCTGTTGACGCCGCCTCTGATGGTTCCTACGGCAACCGTTGGCTTTGCTCCTTTTGTTTGGCAAGGTGTGAATCATGGTCGGCCAGCCATTTAAACATTGTTCAGTGGATACAATTAGAAGTAAATAATGATGGGAGAAGGTGTTCTTTTTGCATGTTGAAGAAATGAAACATCTGTGAATTTATGTCACTTTCTTGACTTTATCTTTCTACCACATCTATGTCCAGGCGTTTCTTCGTCTATGCAGTTATCGTCACGATTATTCGTTTGGTGTATAAATGTGGTAAAAAACTGAAAAATCTCAATTTCTCACAATTTCCAAAAGCCCAATGTGAAATGTCTAAAAATGTCTTGTTTTGCCCGACTAACAGTCCAAATGATGTTCAGTTTGCCATCCTACAAGCTAGAGAAAAGTAGCAAAATAAAAAGGAAGGGGAAACATTGGGTCCCATGTAGGACGCACTCATGGGAACAGATTGCATCTCAAGTGGAATGTACGAGGGATTTAAGAGAATGTATTCAGTAATTGATGCGAATTTCTCTTAGACTTAAACAACATTTGCAAGCTGTCCAGCACTTGTTTGACGTAAGAACTCCGCGGCGTGAAATTGTTGTTTTTACCCTGGTTACATTTTTGTGAATTAAAATTTGCCCACACATGGAGAGGAATGGGCAGCCTTTGCAGCACGTTGTGGCTTTGATTATATTATACTAACACCGAAGGGTGCGCGGTTAAGAGAGTTTGGTTATTCCGCCTTGGAACACACTCAAAAAATGTCCTAATTGTACCGACGCTGCAGACTCTATTCAGGAATCTTACAGCATTTCCAAACTGTTAACATACTGTCTTATGTGCGATTTCTCTATGACCGGTGTCAGCAATGCATAGTGTGCCAGTTACACAGGAACATATCATTCAGAACACTTTGTCCTTGTTTGCAACATTAACCTCCACCAGTTCGCCCTGCGGCAACAAGGGATCCAATCAACTCGCACGCGTTGTCAACCCCGAATGTCTCCTTCTTCTGAATCTGTGACAAAAAGAAATTAACGCCCTGCATATTCATCACCATTATCAGCGAGCAGACTACAAATTTAATTGAATATGTAATAGCACAAGGGATTGGAGTGGGGCTCGGCTCATTGCGTTGTTGAAGCATGGGCCAGTCGCCGGGTCTCTTCGTGGGAAGATGACAAAATGCCGGGTTGGATGACACGTGCAAATCCCACAACGAGAGCTGCAAGTCCAACTGTTCTTCTGAAGTGAAATATCGCTTCAAGATCATTGGATTGATGATGAACAAGGAGTTCGGGCTACATTGTGTAAATAACAAGATTAAATCAAAGGCTGAACTGTGATTGAAACACCTCCCTCTGGGCGTGAATTGGTTGGCCATTTCAGCGCCGACAGCTTAATAAATAAAGAGAAATGATGTGTTAACCTACTTGTTATGCACATTTACTGTGCGAACCTGATCAATGCTGCAGCAGCGTGGCACCTTGTTGTTCTTAGCACTCATACACTACACTGTCAGTGCTTCAATGGAGCGATTGCCACAATTAGCTGTTAACAGTGAGGAACAAGCCCTCGATGTTGACTAATGGCTGCGGCTTTTACTGAAAGAGAAAGCCAACTCTAGTAACCAGTAACCCTCAGTAACCGGAGGGCTGAGGGGAGGGAGTGGGGTGCTCGGCTACTTGGCCGAGGCTAGACTTTGGGTGGCGGCGGGGTCCCTCTGGGACTCGAACCGCCTTCACAAAGCATTGGGAGTGGGGATGAAAGAGCACAGAGACGTGGTCGGGGGGGATGAGGGAGCGGCGAGGACAGACAGAGCCTTCAGAACTCCTGACAGCTCCCCAGCAGAGAGGAGGGGGAGGATGACGGGGGGGGGGGGGGGAGAAAAGAGGAGGAGCAGAGGTGCCTCAGAGAGATCAAAGGTGCACTCATCAAGGGCTTGTCTCTTCTTTCTTTCGACAGGGGCAAAGAGGTGGGGAAGGAGGGGGGTTTCAATGAAAAGTCAATGATCATAAGGACTGTAGGCTGAGGCTGTACAGCTGTAACAAAACCAAAGAGGAGAGAGTAACCCTTTTACCTGTAGCTCTATTTCTGTATATTCCTCTCAACGCTCTTTGGGCGCAGCTCGTCATTGCTACAACATTCTCCATGTCATTTATTTCCTATGCAGAGGCTCTCCTTGAAAGCTTTATGCATTTGTAATGTAACAGGCGTATGTATAGTATACACACACACTTTGCCCTTGGCTGAAAGCATTGGCAAGGTGGTGTTTTTTTTTTTTTTTTATGTGCGGCCCATGCAGTAGTTCCAACATCACGTGCTGTAGAGTTTTAAAAGCATGACATTTGTAAACCACAATGAAAGCAGAAGGTGAAAAATAAATCCTACATCTATTTACACCCAGTGTGTCAAAGCGTTTTAGCACGCCGATAGATCACAATATTCAGTGTCACTATTTCCGATTCCAGAATAGTCGATTCCGAACCTGAAAAAATTACCAAGAAAGGTATGAACTGCACACAGAAAATGTGTGCAGTTCATATATACATTTATAAAAGAAAAACCACAATCCCATTTTTTCCTCGACCGTAGCTGACAATAAACACACTAATCTTGTTTCGTGACTTGCCGGACTTTAAGTAACCACGTTAATGCCAAACCACCGACATCTGTTAACCGTTTCACAGCTCTTTACATTCAACATTGTAACTTCCTGATCGTACATATATTCCCGTTTTCTGAAACGTCTGCCAATTCTATCCCCATGCAGTATTTTCATAATTTACACTGATCAGCCCAGGTTTGAAGGGGCTGGTACATAATTAATTTGCTCAGTCATGTGTCACATGCAATATGTCAGACTCCACTGATCTCGTTTCAACAAAACCTGAGGAAAAGATGCATCTCACCGCTGCAACCAGCCTTCAAAATCACACTGATTGGTAGAACTTCAGTTATAACTTGAGGTGACATGTTTGTTGCTTTTCAGCATAGACTGGGACATGCAGTGGTAAGTGAGCCCTTTGGAATGTATCGGGCAGTCACAGTGCAGGTTCGAGAATGTACGTGAACCCCAGTGAATTTCAGTGAAACGAAATTGGAGGTGTGGTTTGAGTTACTTTGACTGAGAAATACAGAGCCTTAGTTTTAAGCAGACTGTAGAAACAATCCTCACTCGGCAGTTTCGTTATAGAAACGGAGCTACGCATAGCACTATACCACTTCTGGTGTAGACACCGTATCTAGCGCCGAGCCGCTGGATGGTCCAGGTAGATATACCGCGCCTTGATGAAACGAGATGGGCAGCAGGTGTGTGATGAGGAGATGACGGCCAGGTGTGTATGATGAGACAGCCAGCCTCACCTGCTAGAAACCGCAGGGGAAGCGGGGGAGGGGGGGGAGTGAATTCCCAAGTTTATCAAGATTTATGTATATACAGGATAATGTCAGAGTGGCTGTCCACCAGCTGCAGCTCAGAAGTTTGGTGATGCAGCAGGACAATGACATCATTGAAGTAAATCTACTACAGAATGGCTTAAAAAAAAACAGAAAATCCACCTTTTGGAGTGGCCCAGTCAGAGCTCAGGCCTTAACCTAATAGAGATGACCTGGAATGACCTCGAGAGCCGTTCAAACCAGAATAACCTAAGAATATGGCTGAGCTGAAGCGGTTCAGTAAGGAAGAATTGTCCAAAATTCCTCCCGATGCAGGTCTGATCTGGGGCTACTTTTTGAGGTTATTGCTGCCAGAGGAGGTTCGACCAGCACTGCGAATGTTTAATGGGTGTGTTCAATAAAGACCGGAAAGATTATAATTGTTTGTGTGTTATTAGCCTAAGCACATTGTGTTTGTCTATACTTGTGACCTAGATGAAGATCAGATCACAATTTATGGCCAATTAATGCAGAAAACCAGGAAATTCCAAAGGGTTCACTTACTACTTCTTGCCACTGCATTAGTTAATCCTCCTGTTGCATGGGAAGAGGGTTTGGGGGTTCTTACCTGCCTAAAGGAAATGTATGCAAATGAGGTTGACACACTTCTGCTGTAGAATGCCTGGAGAGCGTCTCACTCATTAAACATGATCATTATGAACTGAGAGGTTACAGAGGCGATCTAGGGAGATATGACCTATATTCCTCCCTCCTGAGTGCAGCTGCTCTCTTAGCACGGAAGGCAGAAGGAGGAACAGGAGGACATACTGTAGTTCCATACACAGGATAAGCAATCTTGATCTACTGTGCGTCAACAGCTTGAGAAAGGGGCAAAGACTAAAGACGGCCGTCATTACTGTCCACTGGATATAAGATGTAACTGGGCATAAAGCGGATGTTTTTAATAGTGGATGGAGGTGAGCTGGTCATACTTTTTTTCTGCGAGGAATAATATATATGGAGAAGAGAGAAATGTTCCTCCAGCCTTACATTTTCCTACAGTACGGGACTGTTTTACCACCTTAACATGAGTCACTAATTGACACTGCTTGGACTAGATTTTGGGCAACACTGTCAGTCAGACTTTCTTTTTTAAAACCCCGTATTTTAGCATTTTAATTCAATTTCGACTAATGTAATTGCTTTGAGATTGAACACCAGTGTGGTCTTTCCTACCACTTACTTTCATTCGTCAGAGTTTAAGCAGGTCGGCTTTTTTGAGCTGACATTTGCCTTCAATGATGACTGCTGAGAGCCTTACAGAGACCTAAATCTTTGTGTTCAAGGACTTAATTGGTTGACCTTTTCAATGCACACAGTGTTATTAAAGCCCCAATTAAGAGTCCCATTAGAATCTAAGATCCTGTCAATTAAGCCTATAGTTATGTTAAGAACACCTAGACAGGCCAAGTATACTGTATTGTCAGCTCCAGGTGCATAATTAGAGTAATCAAGATCTAGGCCATTTCCAATTAGATCTGGGTCATTTCCATTAAATTAAAAAGTCACAAGCATTTCTTAATGCGCCATTCATAATTCAATGTTCCTAAAGTAACAGGCACAGTCTTTTAACACGATGAGGCAAATCAGGAATCTCATTCCTGCCTTTTGATTGCCAGGATAAAGACCAGACCCTTATCATTTCCACTCGAAATATTGCACAGACCTGAAATCAGTTTAAAGATTATCTTAACGCTTAGTCCCTTTACTACACTATTGATTCTGGTCCCCGTCTGTAGTGTTCATTACAAACGTTTTCAAAGTATTTCACTTTTTTTTTTTTCTTCTAGGCAAAATCTAGTAAATCCGTTCTGTATGTACAACTCCACTGCTACACATTCACATCCCCTCTTCTGTCACTTTCCACCTCTGCTACGTTTGCTGAAGCCTTGTTAACCTAATGCTAAGCTAGCCGTTCAAACGGCTCAGTGAAGGTGGAGTTGGGAGGGAGTGTAGTCCGTGTCACTGCTTTCAATTTTGGCCAGTGAGAAAGACGCTTTGGGCCTTAAATTTAAATGGTTGTCACATGTTATAATCTGTAGGTAATAAAATATCTAAAAATGGCTGAAAAGCATCAGTTAGACAGCAGGAGGGATAGAGGAACACTGGCGCGACGATCGGACAAGGATCTAGCTAAAACGGGGTGTTACGTTGCTCTTTAAGTGAAGGTTGAGTCTGGTCCCCAGGTTTTAAGGTGGCGCTAAAGTTCTTTCTTGGTGAGGCGCAAACAAAAAATAACCAGTAATATGTCACAGATGCCCTTCTGGCTCCAATAATTCAAAGTCAGACCTTCTTTCAGGCCTTTGACCTAAAAGCCTTTGCAGAAATGTTGTACTTGCAAGGAAGAAAGCAGGCATTTGTGTAAAGCTGCCAGCAGTTCATATAAAGCAATCCTATTGCGTTGGTTTGACAAAAATGTGATATGGATGTGTGGTAGAATTTCAGTGCAGAGCAGGGGAGTGAAATGTGACCTTGAATGTGGTATCTCATCTCATGGCGCAGTCTATACACCGAACAGCAGTGCGGGTTGATCTCGAGCTCAGAAATGTAATTTCCATATCTGCTGTCTGTTGCTGGAGACTTTGTCAACAGCGCTAACAGCAGCCGACAGGAAGTCTTAGGGACGCCTTTTGAGCTGAAAGTTAATTATCTCATTCACCACGGCGGGTATCTCGGGATCTGACGGCATCCGCTTCCACCTTTCAGACCACACAAAGACACGCTTGGAATTATGAATGTTAGCGGCGCTGATCAGCAATCAGGATTGTTGGAGTGTCAATAGGACGTTGAGATGAATGCCAGCAGCGACAAATGTGTCAATGAGCCATTCGATCGTTACTAGAGAGAAACATTGATCCATGAAAACCCAATGAAATCATTGCAGTATTTTTCACGTGGAAGCCATCACTCAGAAGCCATATTAACTCATTTTGTTACTTCATTTTCTTTTGAAGGGCAGCGGTTTATAGCTCTGAATCCTGTCTGCTTTAATCACCATGTCTCCATCAAGACGGACTGAAATTTGATTGGCAACTCATTTTGAAAGGTCAGAGGGAGTCTGCAGTATTTGTGGATTCAGCTAAAGCCTTTTTTCTCTCAAGGAAAATCTACTATAATGAGTTTGGCCTCGCCAACCTGGAATTATGATACCCCGATGTAGATTATGTTTGAGGTTAACAAAAAATGTATATTACACATTTTTCAATCCTTTTCAAATAAGAGAGCGACCAATCAAAACAGGCGTACAGGAGGGATCAGAGTTCACTATTTGTCTTTGAAGACAATCAAAACCAGCTGCCTAAAGCAATATTAATCATAGAGGAATTGTGAATTTATATTTATAGCTAAATACTGGAGGTTTAATTAGGTTTGTAGTCTTTCCATCAGCTCTAGGATGTCACCAATGGCTGTTAATTGTTCATATGTCGTTTCTTCTTCAGATGCTGAATAGGGATCCCGACCTCGGTGTCTCCTCTGATGCGTGGTTGTCGCTCATAGTGCTGATTAGTGTCGACAGAAGGTGACGTCCCGAATGTGTTGAGCAGTGCAAGGACTATTACAGGTGCAACGTGTATATTTGGGGGGGGATTTCTTTCCATAAAAATTCCATGTAGCTAATTCCAAACGGGGAAAAGGGAGACTAGAAGCTATTTCTGTGCAATCGGAATTTCATCACAAATTGATACAGAACAAACTGGAATGCTAACATACTAAAGTTAAGATGGTGAACATTATACCTGCTAAATATCAAGTTCCCTATACCTTTTTTAAAGTCCACACTGAGATGTGATATTATTAGCAGAGCAACATCACTCGATTCATCACTGGTGGGTAACCCACATTTAAAGAACATCACGAATATGCAGTACAATACTTACACAAACTTATGGGATTTACTAATATTTTCATTATTATAAAGTATCCAAATTAAAAAGGGTTTAATGATGTAACCTACATTAACTACAAATCTGGGACCAAAACGCGAGTCGAAATGTAACTTCAGCAAAATTACCCTCCCAATAATCACTTTAATGGCACACAGAACCAATAACAATTACCCTCTAGAAATTATAACTCGGGAAAAACTTTTGCCGAGCACATTTTTATGGGGCTCTTAAGGTAATTTCTGCACTGAGCTCTCACCGGCGAACAACGCAAGGAGTTTTTTCGGGGGGGGGCGAACAAGCTCATCACTCATCGCAATCTTAGAAATGATTTCCACAACAGAGGAATGGAGCCTAGTTCTGTTCCCAAAGGGGAGAGAGATACAAACTGTAATGATTGCTGGCAGCAGAAACTAAAGGTGCATTTGCTTTCCCTTTATTATTCCTCGTTGTTGAATAATTAAGACCTATTGTTGTTTCGCGGCCACCCACTGTAATGATGGCAATGATTCATATTATGCTGATTAGCAAGGTGACAAGGGGGGTGTAATGCATCCCGAATGGAATGATATTTTCCAGCGTCGGAAAAATTATGTTAATAGCGGAAGAGGGCATGTTTCCACAATGAGGTAAATGTATGAGAAATGTCTGAATTAGCTTCTATAGTAATGTAGCATTATGCCACGGCCACCAAAGCATGTTTGTAAAGCACTAATAAGTATTTCTCTGTATCCGTATAATAAGACAATTTGCACGGTGATTGCTCATCAGCTGCCTCCTCTGAGCGTCGCGAGTGTATATGCTATTAAATGTGTGCGTTTGTGCGTTCGGTTGTGTTTTTCGCCCGTGTGCACGACGCACTGCCTCGCTAAGAGTCATTTCGGTGCCGCGAGCGACTTGTTAATGGAGGACTGTGATTACACCGAGCTGTCAGCTCAGCGTATCTGAGCTCCGATCAGGTAGCCGACTTCGTGCCACGGCCGAGACATGCCACTCAAGTCCGAGGGCAGGAAGCTCTTTCCCAATTACCCGGCGAGCACTGCTCTCTCTGCCTGTTAGCAGGAGCGGTGACAGGGCTCCATCCTGACCTGATGTGGTGTTTCCGCTCTCTCTTAGCCTTGACAGCAGGGAGGTAGTCACATAATGATGGTCTGTACTTACATATGCCTTTTTCTTTTCATCGGTGTTTTCAGGCTCACTACCAGCCTGGCTTTAAGCCTGCCTGTTCCCCTCTTTTGTCCAGACTGAAATGTTTCATCCAGAGCTGAAACGATGAGTCGACCAATTCATCTGAAAATTGATAGGGAACTATTTTGATAACTGTTAAATTAGTCTGAGTCTCATTGGTCTTTTTTCATTCAGAAATGCCAGATAAGCCTTTCCAGGTTCAATCAACAATAAAAAAAACAAAATCTGTTGCAGCCCAAATTATTGGATTATTATTACTACATGGATTTATTATTGGACCATGAAATCCCCAGAGGTTAAATCCTAATGACTTTGGTGATGCCTAACTTTTCATCTAGTGCCATCAGCATGTTGACATTTCACTTGTCAGTTCAGATTAAAATAACTAGTAATAAAAATAATTTGATGCAGACATTCTTTGCCCTTGTGATCCCTTAGCTTTTCATCCAGCACCACCGTCATGTCCGAAGTTCACTTTGTGTGTATGTATAATGCCGTTCAGCTTCAAGTGTACGTTCTGGTTAGTGCTGCTCTGCATGTTAACAGTTACATGCTGTGTGAGGAAGCGCAAGCTCCATCCCTGGTTTTAAACCATTGTATTGTCTCATGTTGATTGTGTCCCTCAGGTCCACCAGG
>JAVQJF010017611.1:0-80789 GCA_036023855.1 Gadopsis marmoratus | reverse complement strand
CTTGTCTCTGTCACCCTTGTGTCTCCCTGATTGTTAAGTATTGTCACCTGTTCCTCTGTGTTCACCTGTGTCTGTTTCCCTCGTTAGTCCTGTGTATTTAAGTGTGTTGAGTTTTCCGTGTGTTTGTGGCGTCATAGCCAATGTCGGTGTGTGGATGTATGTTGTGAAGTCAAGCGCCGTGTGTATTGTTTCTACGGCGTGAGTAATTCTTGTTGTTTGTGCACCGGTTTCTGTTCATTAAATATCATGTCATGCATCGGCAGCCTGTGCTTGGGTTTCTCCTCTGCTTCCTCCACACTCAAATGTGACAACAACGAACTTTGTTTTTCTCACAAAAGGCAAGTAATTGTAGAATTACTAATCTAAGAAACAAGAACAGACACTAATACAAAGACAATTTGATTCCTGCATGTGTCTAACTGTCTGTTTTTAAAGTGTAGAGTGCTACCAACTTGGCATGTCTGAAACTGTCTTACTGCTGCAGCAACTGCTGTAGTAGCAAGATGGTACATGCACAACATGGGTTCCTACATTACATGTTGTCGCTCTTCACACGATTTGATTCAATTGTGATTATCTAAATAGAACTTCTCCCAGGAAATCAGACCTGGGCCTTTGTTTACACTCCGCATATTTCAAACCGTTTGACTCGTCTCACCTCTATAGAGCTTGGAAATCTCATCTGGCAGCCTGAATCCCTATCTGGATGAGATCAGAAACTAGGCATCCGAGCTGAGACCATCTGTTTACAGCAAGACAAGCCACAGAGCTCTGAGTAAGGGTTACCCAACACTGCCAGACAAGGCAGCTGACTCCTAGTGAAAAAGCAGGCCTTGTGAGGTAGCAGCCACAGCTCTTCATAAGCATTCTGATCAGAGATGTCTAAACAACAGAAATAAAGTGGAGTGCTGTGGAAGTGGTAGTTATGAATAAGGTTAAGCTGATATATTGAGCTGTCAATATCATATCTTACTCAGTCAGCATTTTCCGAGTCTTATATGGTGGATACAATGCAGTATGATTGAATATTTACTGCAGATGTCGTCAATTGAATCAAATTAACTTGTTTTATATGGACTTTATCCTCCTCCTTTTTCTTCTTCCTATTATCATTACACTAATTTTAGTTATCTGATTGTAGCAATAGAACATAATAATGAAAAACTGCCTATCAGATGTTTAATTCAAACACATAGTACTAATATGGTATTTGTGCAATGTCACTTCTTTGGCTATTTGATCAAATACCATTTCTGATTCTGTGTGTGTTCAGTTAATTTTTTATCCTTATGACAAATGTACAAGGGGAGAGAGATGAGTTTATAGTGAGTGCTTGGATTATAGGGAATTGGGTGTAGCTTTAGTGGTATTTTTTGTGTGTGCATGTGTGTGTAGCTAAGTATTGTTGTAGGAGGGTGTGTAGAACACCCACCAGGAAAGCTCTTACAGCTATTGTAAGCCGTGTTCAACCCGGCTGGAAATATCGTCACAGTCAAACATTTGTCTGGTAGAAAGAGTTATTGTTCTCTTTGTTGTTGGGCCTCACCCAAAGGTGCTTCAGGAAATTCTGGAAATCAAGTTAAGTCACAAAGAAAGATTTTCTTCCAGGGTATTGTCCAGCAGTTATTTTTTTCTCTTTCTTTAACATCCCTCTTTGCTGTAGTCAGGCACCATCCAACAACAGACTTAGGGTTTGTGTGTGCGTGTGTTGACTTGTTTTATCTACTTTGATCAAATTCTAATTCAAAGCAGGTCAGAAAAACTGGCCCTCCTAAATGGATTGGTATTTATTTGTGCTTATCTTTGATCAGATTTCATTGTCATAAAATTAGTTTTGTTTTCCTATTGAGTGTATTGCAGTAAAGAAATCTGTGTGGTGCGGTTTTGAAATGAAAAAATAGATGCATAAACAACACACTCACCCTCTCCGTATTCTGCTGTTGAGAAATATTACTTGGCTTGTCAATTGGACAAAGCCAAAAAACTTGTTCAAAGTTTATTTGGGTTTCTTAATTAGAAAATGCACCTGCTGTCTTCAGTATGTGTAGCCTGGATTTTGTTTTTTTGATTCAAAACAAAACCGAGTAAATGAAAGTGATGAGTTTGACACCATGTTTTTTTTTTTTTCATTTCTCATGCACTAAATCAACAGCAGAAGCCCGGTAGTATCACACTTCACTCACTGGTGCATCTGCCAGGTTTTGCGATAGCTGATTCAAATAGGCTCGCACACCACCCTTCACAACAATTCTCCCATCTCCGTGTGAGTCCTCACCTAATTTCAGCGATTCCCTACTGTTGGAGGAGGAAAGAATGTGTGGAAAGTACTACACATGTAATGTTAACTTACTTTATTAAATCTACTTTGTTACTTTTCACAGTTGATTTATGCATTTTCATCTATGAATCTTGTCACATCTCTCTTCTTGCTGTCCAAAAAAAAAACTTCAAACCTTCTGTGTCATTAATTGATTATAAAAAACATAACTTTTTTATCATGAAAATCCATCATGTGATTTACTGCAGATGCAACCTGTCTGAATATAAAACCTTATAATAAACAAATTTCCAGTGGGTCAGCCAACAACAACAGACATTAGCAAGCAATTGTCTCATTCCCCAGCTACATTATTCCCATACACTGGGTAATTCCCCCTTTGGCGTAATTGCATGCAAAAGCCATTATCATCTGGGTCCATGCTAATCATATTTTGAGGCTGGGCTCTGGGGTAATTGTTGAACTTTCTGTCAATGTGTGGAGACCGAAATGCAATCCTGGCACTGGCATAGCTGCAGCTGCTTCCCTTCTTTGGTCTGAACCCCTAAACCACTAAAGATTGCTTTTCACTCTGCCCAATATTGGACTACAGAGCAGAGTTGAGTTCTTTTAGATGACTTGGAGTTTTATTCTTGTTACCATACCTTGAGAGTTGGCACTTCACTCCTTGGGGTGAAAGATTGACTCCAGTGTGGCTCAGCCAGAAAGAGAGAGGGAGAGAGAGAAGTGCCAGCAAAAGTGGGATGGCGAGAAGAGGGAAAGAACAAAGGGAAGGGAGAGTGGGACAGAGTTTCATGTTAGCAGTGTATGTAGAGACAGCTGTCATGGAGCTGCTCGCACTTTGGAAACACTTACAGACTCATCAGTTAAAAGTGCTGCACCTGCACCAGCGTTTGTGTGCGACTGCGTGAGAGAGACACACATATGCAAGCATATGTCTGTTAAAGTGTGTGTGGGCACATTTGTGTGCGAGATAAATTACATTTGTACACCCCGTATTTACATTTCTTTATGCTCGGGTTACAACTGTTGCATGAGGATTATTGCACTTTAGACTTCCTCACATTTGGCCTTTCCACAGTGCTTTCAGTGATGCAGAGACTGATATAGACTGATGTCTTGAAGGCCCATGCAAACAATGGAATGTTTGGAGTGATGCTGCCAATGGCTGACAATGTGTGCGAGTGTTATTAAGACTTGACATTGGAATTCAGGGTTTTCTCCAGAACGTCACTCCTGACAGACTGAAAAGGCCAGCAACAAAAATAACAGTAATGATACATCATGTAATAGAAAACACATTGTTTAGAAAAGATACCATAATTGATCTACTTATTAATTAGCTTGTTTGTTTGCGTTGGCAGTATCCAAGCTGCAGCAACTCGCACTTAAATGTTCTCAAACAACCTCTGAGTGGAACTTTCCATAATTTGAATATGTACATGCAAAATGCGAACAAATATATTCATAACCACTAAGTCTCATGAAACATTCATCACAGCGATAGGCGGTAATGATTCTGGCGGCACATTGCTCAGGAAAATATATGGCTCCTAATTACTATGCTATCAAGCATATTTGGCCTCTCGGTATATCATACATAATGTGGGTTTGAATCACAACCGCGGGCAGGTTTCTGCTCTGTCACTCTCTCTTGCTGCCAGAGAGATGTTTGTTTAAAGCAGACACTCCATCCTTGGATATCCTTAGATATCCACTATAATTTCAGTCAGATTTGCACTACCTACTGGTCATTTGGGTGTTACAGTTCAACGGTTTCCTGGTGCACTTGCTGTCACTAGCTGTTTGGTTTTACTCTCAGGTCGCTTTATAATGAATTCTCGGCTGACAACGGAAGCTATCATTAAAATTTAAGTAAGTCATGTTAGGTTTACAAATTCGGAGATGAGTTTGTTGCCATTTGTTTATCTACTGGTATTGTTAGTGGTGTATATACCCTTTCTTAACACGTCTCAACCTCCTTTACCCCATCTACAGTCATAAAAAATAACTTTGCAAATCTTATCTTTAAGTTGCTGTTCACAGTTTGAAAAGGCCACCAGCAGATTTTCACTGTGACTTTTTTTTTTTTAGTAAGCCTAATTGGGATTAAATCCTAAACAAATAACATTTTTCTCTCAAAAATCTGTCAAACTATTTTCATATACTGTGTGCGTGTATCAACATGGCTGCATAGAGAGAATGCTAATAAATACTGACCAAATCTCAAACCTTTTCTAACACCAAATGATAATATAAATGTTTATGCTATTGCAAGATTTACATGACTTACATGTCTGTTTCTCCTACATTTGCACCAGAGGGGTTTGCTGCCATGTTGTGCAAAATGAATAAATGATGAGGTGCAGTCAGTTACTTTTCTGGCGTGCCTCTTCTCAACCTTCCTCATCTGGTCTTTCTCCACGATGTACATTTTGTTTTCAATTGACTTTTACTTGACTGCTATGCATGTTCACTGTTACAGTTACTACTTGCATTTACTTTTTAACAAATCTATTTCTGGTAATATTTATATTGTGAAATGTTTATCTTTTTTATTGTTGCTATAAAGCCATCTTGCTGTTGATTTAAACTGTTTTTCTATTTCATTTAGCTTGCAATTTATAGGATTTGCATTTTTATACAATTTTTTACATGGTGTATCTCTTATCTGAAGTGAGATTCATTGGCCACATTTTGTTTTACCTCAACTTCCTCTTATAATTTGCATTCCTTTTGTCTGTTTGTTTTCTGTCATTTCAGATGGATTTTCTCTTTTTACATTATTACAACGTGAACCCAAAGAACTGCTAACCAGCTGAAGTAGCATGTCTGGTTCCCTTCAGAGTGGCTGCCTCAAGTTTGACACTGGCCTGAGGGTGTAACACTGTAAGTACTTGCAGTGGCATTGTTATACACAAGCGTTAAATTGAAAGCACGATGTGGTATCTTAATAGAATTCAGATTACAAAAGATGGATATTGCAGTACTGAATAGGATACATTTTACAATTTAAATGCCTTCCTACATGTTCAAACAAATTGCCAACAAAGACAAAAAGAAGAGGGCAGTGAGGCAGGAGAATTAATGAGGAAAGAAATGCAACAAGTCCTCATACCTAAATGGCAAAATAGGTTGCTTTAAGTGATTTTTGAAACAACGATGTGATTATTATAAAAACAAGTCATAGTGTATGAGGACTTTCTGATGGTGTTCTACCTCTATGGTTAAAGTGTGGTCAAGTTTAGGCAACTAAAACTACTTGGTTAAGGTTTTGGGCGGATCATGGGGTTGAGAAAACTCCACTGTCACGGTTAAACTATGATTGACTGAGTAGTCAATAGTGACTGTAAAACAACTTCATGCTACTTGGCAGCCTTGCAAGTCACTTGCAGAACTACAAAGTCAACATTAATTTAATGTCAGAAAAACTGAAAATTGGCTATGTCTGTGATAGCAGTCTCAAAAATCATAACTACATCCTGTACTTCTTTTTTACGGAGTGCCACAAAAGCCAGTTTGGAAGAATTTAAAAGAAAGTTTACATTACATGAACTCTGCAATCTGCTCCTGATAAAGCAGATTATCCAGCTTTCAATTAATACCAGAGTTTAGCGGTGCAGCCTAATTCCTTGCTTTAAACAGGACCAGGCTTTGGATTTGTGTGTTTCTGGGGAAAGGTTCACTGAAAGTCTACCTTTTTGCTGGGATTCTGTCACCGGTGTGGAAGTCATATCCTCAGTGTAGACCACCACACGGTATAGGCTAATCATCACCCATCACCAGGAAGCTTCCACAGTGGCAGTCATTGTCCGTTGAAAAGAGAGGGGGTAGTGTGGTGACTCCTATGATCTCGGTAGCAATCAGCACCGCGAGTTGTGTCACAGGATCTTGCCAACCAGTCAATTCCAAATACATCACTGAAAGACACTGAATTGACTTGAAAACGATAATGTCATCTAATACACGCCATCTGCAGAATGTACTGTAACCACGTCAAATAAATCAAAATTAAGTGACTATTTGAATGGGGTCTGGAAATGACTGATCATTCTTCCTCACAAGCAAAGTATTTGAGGTACAGTATGTACTTCAGAGTGCGTTCTGTGTGTTTTGGTGCATTACACACTGTATTTTCGACTTGCCTTTAGATTAGATTTCAGCTTGTCAAAAAGGATCATAGTGGTGAAAACAAGTGTCAAAAACATCCATATTTTTTTTTTCAACCACTCCTGCAGCACAATCCACTCCTCCATATGTCCATCCATATGCTCAGTGTGTTGCAAACACCTGCCAAAATACGGCTTTATTCGCTACTTCGGAGCTTCAAAACACAAGCTAGTCATGGCCAGTTAGCATGTTCACTGTTAAACTTTCACCTTCTCTGACCACACAAAGGGTAGTCATTGTGTTGGTCCTTGCGTCATATACATTACTGTAAACCAACATGCACTCGACAGTAACCACATTGCCAAAGTGGCAGATGCTTCAAAGTAACCAGATGCACTTGTGTTGTCATTGAAGCGGCACATTGTGGCTGATGTGCTCCGTTCAGAAGAAAGCAAGATGTGTATGTTGCTTGACTCTCTGTTTGGGCTGGAAGAGCTGGCCTCATGGCTCACATGAAGGAGTACAGTGCTGGATTACAGGCCTGTATAGACCCAGTGTTAATGTTTAATGCGTGCCTAAGGGCTGAGTATGCTTATTACAGATTGGTCAAAGCAACTGTTGCATTTCGGAAGGTCTGGCGATATGGACGAGGCTGTTTATACTGTACTTCTTAATGTAAGCTGTACAACTATTACAGAGCGTGGTGGTTGATGTGGCTGGAATGTCTGCTGCTCTAATGTGTGAAGAGCTGGCCTGCTGGGGTTTCTTAGGGGATTTGCCGATTCACTATTGATGTTTAAGGCTGCAGTTGTGTGTGTGTGTGTGCGCGCAGTTGGGGTGTGTGTGAGACGGGAAACGGGGAGGTGAGCTTGGTGGAAAGTGTGCGAGGAGACGGTGAAGGCAAAATTTGCAATGTGCACTGTGTGCAATATTTTACTAAGGCATACGGCATATCAATCAGCTGACAGTGACTTGAAAACAGTTACGGAAAACTAAATAACAATTAGTAAAAGAAAGAAATGAAAACTGTATCTTTCAGAGTACATGAACAATTATATGCATTTAAGCACATAAATGCACATAGGCTGAGAAAGGCAGGGAGAGAAAATAACATTATCATTAATCAGTGCATTGATTTTCACACTCCTTTCACCACCACAAACACCCATGTGAGCGTGTGCATGCAGAGAAAAGATGGAGGTTTTTACACGTTCTGTGATAAGGTGCCACTTGCCACTTGCCAGTCACATGAACTACAATGAAAACAGCTTCAGGAGGCAAACACTTCCACTGGCATGCAAGGGCGGCAATTTCCAGTGGGGCTGGGTGCGAGGGGCATGTCCCCCTTACTTTTAAAAATCATGTTATTGTCCCCCTCGCTTTTATAATCTCTCTCTCGTCAATTTACTTCTCACGCTCCATAATATGAATGGAAATCTGAGTTGATAAAAATGTAGACATTAGCTACAACACGTCGGTATTGTTACAGGGTAGACAAGTCAGGAAATCGGCTAATGAAACATTCTGAATAGCCTTTTGTTTGTTTTGTAGTGAATATGGCTTTCGAAGGAGTGCTCAGTCAGGCTTGTGACGGCTAATAACAATTATTAATTTGAAGGAATAACCAACAGAAAACCTTGGTTTGGGAATCTATCTCTCACTATAGGCTTCAAAGGTGGCTCTGAAATGTTGTATATTTCTTCTTCGTGGAGGATGGCCACCGTAGTTGGCTTGGGTTGGAAACTATTAAAATGGATTACAGCATAACCAAATTTCATGATGATGAAAAGCACTATCAAGCTGCCCTGTAGATGCAAACCTTCCTAAGATACAACATATAAGGGGTAAGACCGGATATTGTTTTTTAATCCATGACCATAAACGCTGGTGAATAATTAGCTTAACTTTGTGCAATACTTCATTTAGTAAGCGAGAGTGTCATTTAATGTAAATAGTGTACGTCACACTTTGAAAAGACCCTCTTTGTATGAGTGTTTGTGTGGTGTTTGAGCTTTTCCCCTCATATGGGGGGAAAAAAGGAAAACATCAGTGGAACAAAATTGATGATGTTTGTTTGAACAAAGCCCTAAACATGAACAAAACTGAAAACATGTCATGCGCTCAGCTGTCTGTTTAGTGCGAGCTGTCATTGGGTGACGTGACATTGTTTCCAAACATGTCAGAAATGGCTCATGTTTGTTGCAGGACAAATCTGTGTGATTCTTACCCTGACTGAATTAATGTCTCCCATATGATTAATTCGGGCACTAAATGAAGGACCACCATGAGGGAGAGACTGAACGCAGGGTAGAATCTATATTAAGCCCCTTTTATCCTGCGTTTTCTACTCATTTTTTGTTGACATTAAAATTATACAGTAAAATCAGTATTACGCCATGAGTAGTTGGGAAGATTCATGTGGATTTTTCTGTAAACTGTGTGTTTCAAGGCTTTATGGCATGAAATGGACCTTGCTCTTTGTCCATTAGTAATGACGACACCGTTTAAATAGGCTAACAGTGTGTTCAATATTAATTGAAGAGTTTTTCATAATGTTAGATTGCTGTAAACACACAGTATGTTTATCTGAGGTCTATTTGTATATTTATTCAAACAAAATCACATTCTGTACATGTAGATAAACAGTAAAGAGAAGATATATCCTGCATGCTGTGTATACTGTATATATGTATACATGCATATACTGTATAAAACCACCCATTACATGTATATAAAGCAATCCATTTCATCACCAATCCAATATTCATTCCTTAACACTATTAATATTTGCTTACAGAAACACTTGACTTGCATAGACATTGTATATTTTTGGTCATTGTTGCTGTTATGTGTGTTTTATACACCCATTTTTTTGTATGTACATAATAGGTAAAAATAAACACAGATCTATCTTTGTTCAGTTTGTTGCCCTTGTTTTTAGCTATGTGTCTACTAGATTCTTCCTGTAAATTGTTCTTAATTTAAACCTTATGGTAATATGAACTCACATTTAATTTTTTTCAAAATACTGTAACTCTGTCTAGATTGATAGCCTGCCAGACTCATTAAACTGCGTAGTCTGCGTTACTGTGCATTGATAAGAAAAGAAGCTGGGTGGGAGGCAGATGCAGACAAGCTCTTGCAAGCTGAATTATCATTATAATGATAATAAATATTTTTAACATCTTACAGACCGTATATGCAATTTGCAACTCCCACATTCATGAGCCAGTTATACATAGTGAGTGAGCGAGAGTGAGTGAGATGCCAAGTTCATGAGGTGTTGTGCTTTGCATCTAAAAGTATAATGACAGATGGATGATGCTAATTGGCTCTTTGAAAATGTAAGCGGAGCAAAGTGGTGGACTGTCGGCACCGAGTGTGTTTAATCCCCTTTGCCAGATAAACAAACAGGCCGGTAAAACTGCACTCCGATAATGTACAGGAGGAATGCAGAATGTCAGACTAATCCTTGAACATTGGGTTTTATCTAAATCCACAGCTTCCTCTATTTCTTTTGTGTATTAATGTCAACGGGGTTCCATGTATGAGTTCAACCTGACACAAAACTCTATTGTAGATACTATGGCATACATCCTTACCTCCTTGTACTTTAGCAGCACACTAGTGACACAAACTAATGCATGCATTTAAATATATATACTATATGGGCTGTTGACATTGACATATATAGTGACAGGTCTGAACCCAATCCTTGTTCTATGGTTTACATGGAATACATGAATCTGTTTTGCTCATAACACTTAGTTCAACGTTGGCCCACTAAACTATGAACACCAGAATGCTCCAAGTTATGGGACATTACTTCCAAGATAGCTCATTTGAATTTTCAGCATTCCTCATTACACAGCCCATATCTTTCTCAACAAACGGCTGTCTATGCCAAATGAATGGGCGCACTAAATCTACAACTTTACCATCACCGAGATAGTCCTGAGCATTTTCCACCTCCAGTGGTGCTGCTTTGTAGTTGACTCTGACCTTTGACTCATCTGCAAAAGGGGGCAACAGAGGAATTATTTCTCTGCAGGGACCAATAAAGCATCATGTTAACATTATGGTCTCCTTCCGTGTTTTTCAACCATATAACCTTTTAGAATATAAATAAAAAATAAAATTAAAATGTTTCACTGTAGATGGGGTTGATAAAGACCACATACCTAATGGAAGGTTACAAGAGATACTGCGTAATCCTTATTTGCATCTTGACGGGGCAGATTTTGTTTTCCAAATGCAGAACTAATGTTTTCATTTAGTAAAACATCCTGATTTCGAATCTCCAAACTCCACTACAACCAGAGCCACTGGCACTGTGGAAACGCTTTCTTCGAAGTTGAAGAAAACTACTTACTTCACTGCTCACATTTCATTTGTGTTGTGCCTGCCAAGAAACACTTACAACAATAAGAGAAAGCCCTCTCAAACCACCAGCCAGAATATCTAAAATAATTTAATCTTGCTATCTAGTGAGATTTTCTTTTAATGCCATGAAATTTGGGAGTATTATCCTCATTTCATCACAGAACCTTCCACTAGCTGAATGAGAAACCGTTCCCCTCCCATTACCCTGCCTGTGTAAGTTGATGGAGGTGCAAACGGAGACATAACTCCGTTGAAACACACTTCTCAGATTTCTGCATGTCTCCCACATGTCCTCCAACATTGCACTTTAGATCCAGAACACCCTCTCACTAAATCACCACTAACCCACAGTACAGACCTAGTTCGTGGGATAGTGAAGCAATGCGAGCCCCTGCTGACCTCTCTGGAGCTTTACCATCCTGTGTATCGGTAAATCAGTCCGCCAACGCTTTCTGCTCCGACTCTGAAGGTCAGGGACAGGGAGGATGTGACCTGAGAGGTCATAGGCCATAGGGAAAGAAGTTTAGGGCCCTGAATCCCACTGAGAGAGATAGTATGAGAAACAAATAGGGAGAGAGATGAGGTCTGAAATATATAGGCACAAAAACAGAAAGGCGAGCGTTAAGTGTTTGATGGATAGAGGAATGAACTTGTGAAAACATCCTACTGTGGTTCGGTATGTAGGGAGGGAAACACAGATGCACATGTACCGTACAAACTCGCATACAGCCCACAGCCTACAGTTGAAAGTTAAGCAAAAATGAACAGTATTATTTAATTAAATAGAGTATTACTTATTCAGTTTAATCTGCTGAGCACAAAAGGAATTTAAAAAACCTCCATTAGCAGCTTGTTTAAAGCCAGTCATTTCAAATCAGTTATTACGTTTCTCAGATGTCACCCAAACTTTAATATGATACTGTCTACGGAGTGCTTTTACATGTACAGATGACCCGGCCTTTGCATACATTTGGTGTTATTCAAGTTAAGCTGTTTAACTGAACCATTCATACCCTGAGATTGAGTCTCCCTGCCTCCATGAATAAACCAATTAACAGAATGTATCTACCATCCGGAGGTGTCCCCTCCACTGATAGAACAGCTCACCAGGAAAAATTAAAGGTATGAAAAGGTTCAGCCATAAGTGTGCTTTTTTCTATTTGAAAAATAATGATTTTCACTTCTCATGAATAATTTTCAGACGTATGAGAAAGTAAAGTGTCCAACATTTCATGAGGAAAAAAGCAAAGATTGGTGAGAAATCTTAAAATTAGATCTTTTTGTATAACAGAAGGTTGCTTTTGCCATGTTGGCTAGGGATGTTGGTTTGTTTGCTGGTCACTTGGTCGGTAATGCTGTCAATCAGGCCACTGCATTGGCCCAGACCGAAATATCTCAACAACTATGGCATGGATTGGTATGACCAGTTTCACAGCCATTCATGGTCCCTAGAGGACAAATCCCATTGACTTTGATTATCCCTTGACTTTTCCTCTTGTAAGTTCCATTTTTGTTTTTAGTTAAATACATCGTCAACGATTAGATTAGATAGAAATCCTGTACAGAAAATCAAAACTTTGACCAATCTCCTAACTTTTCCTCTAGTGCCACAACAAGCTTTACATGTCGCGTTTGGAGTGAAATGTCTCAACGACTATTGGAAGGATTGCCATGAATTTCGGTGCAGTCAGGATGAAATGCAATCGTTATGGTGAGAAATTCGGTTCAGTCAGGATGAAATGCAATCATTACTGTAATCCCTTGATCTTTTATCTAGTGCCATCATCAGGACAAATTGTCCAACACTTTGGTTAATGAAAATAAATCATATGCCTGCAACAACAATGATATTCCCCTCATCCTCAGCTTTACTTTATGTTCAGTGCTAATTTGCTAATATTAGTATTGTAACATGTCTTTGTGATGTTTGACACTGTGGCAAAGAGGTGTCAATCCAACTCTATGGCCATTTGTGAGTCTGGTGTTACTGGTGGCGTTGCATTGGATTGCATTATATTGAGAAGCATCTCTAATATTCTGTTTTCTTAATCCAGCTATTAGAGTTATTACAGTACTGGACCGCATTAGATAAGGCTGGTGTATTAGATGGTATAGGTGTAGCTAATAAACTGGTACTCAGTAATTAGATGGGTCTTGGTTGTGTGAAAGCAATCTCTAACTGATAATAGAACAGGCACACACACACACATGCACACACATTGCTCATAGCGAAGCCACTTCTGGCCCAGGAGTGAGGTGAAAATAGCATTTTCTTCTCATCTGAGGCTTCATTCAAGGTTAGCCAAGTGAGAAAGAGCTTACCACACATTGTGTTATAGCTCAGCCTCACAGCTATGTGTCTCTCAGAAAGGTGGAATATTGACTCCTCTACCTCCATTTGTTTTGCTGGGGAGGTTTGATAGCATACAGTGGGGGATCCCTGTTGTTTGAGATACTATGTATTCAGCTTGTGTGAGCAGCGTTAGTGTAGTGTGATAATTAAATAAATTCCACAGGGATGTACACAGCCTCAAGGCTGGCAGGTTCTGAAAATTTCAGAGGGGGATGGATCACTTTGCTTGTTTCAGAAAGTATTTTTGTAGACACAGAATGTATTCTAGACAAATGGTACAGTAAACATGTTATATCCAGGTGTATATATACAAAAGTAATTTATAAATCACATTTTCTAATCAAATTTCTATGGTCGGCCACATCTTAGTTGGAAATGCTTATAATTAATATTAAGACTCAAGAGACTTGTTGAACTACAACAACAGAACTTAAAAAGGACAATAAAAGGTGAAAGCCTCATAGAAAGGTCATTAACCTCTGCAATTGATTGAAATAAATAAAAGTGTGAGAACCTGGGAAAATTGATGACCTGCATGTGTTGAGGAGCACATTATATCTGAAGAGATTAGCGTTGTGAAATCTCACAACTGAGTGTGCAGTAATCAATATAGAAAATATTGAAGGGGTTTTGTTTAATGTGGTTTGAAAGTGGGATAATAGAGATAGATGTATACCTTAATACAGGCCCTTTTTAAATTCATATTAAAACAATATTCAGATATATAATGGATATCATGTAACTTGATTGATGACATGTCACTAAATGTCACTACAACTGTCTTAATAGGACATTTCTAACCATTTTATTAAATGACTTACTTATATAACCTTAGGTTTTCCTAAATGCCTTAAGCACTACATTGCTTTTCACAAGTTTTAGTAAAAATGTTTTGGCCTTAATAGTAAAATCCAAATAAATGATTGTTTCCCCCACCTTTGTTCTTCCTCTCTTCATTTCCTCCCTGTTAGTTCTTCAGTCAGCAGAGCAATATGTGCAAACAGACAGTTTAAATGAGTGATGCCATCAATATCAGTGCTCCCTGATCAGCAGTTTTATAGTTGCTTTTCTATGGCAGTGTGTATGTGAGTGTGTCTGTACAACAGATGGGCCTCTGTAGGGAGCAAGGTGTGCATGTGCCCATCTCCTGTCGTCCCCCCAGGACCCATAAAGCATGTAGAACAAAGAGGCTAATTAGTCCTCTACACACACACACACACACACACACACACACACATACATAATAGCGCATTAACTGTAACTAACTATTAGCTCAGTAATACACGGTGGTCATGAATTAAGTACTGTTATCTGTATTTCTATTAAGTAATAATATCCACACAAATTAAACATCCTCTTTGGTGTCTCCAGTCAGACCAGTCAAATCATGTCGGACACATTTCTCTGATTAGAACAGCAGTGGTGGCCCACTCGCACATTAAGGAACAGTATCTGCTCTAGATAACAATCATAGTTGAGGCATTGGACATGATCTAAGTTACGCTAGCTATTGTGTGTGTTTCTTCCTTTTGTTTTGACAAATGTTCAGGGCAACAGATAGGATCCATCAGATCTGTGTGCGGCTGATAGGAGCTGTGCTTATTCAAGCACAACCTGGATTATTCAAACATGTCAGGCTGAGACATCAAGGCCAGGCGGCTGACAAATAAAAGGAGCTGACCAACGCTAGTTGTTTGACTGTATGTCATAAGCTTCATTTTGTGTCTCTGCATCAACGTTCCATATCATGTACGACATGTCTGCATATTTCAGTATTTGTGTGGATGGATTACATTTAATCCCATTCACATCAGTGCAAGTAACAAACAGGTTTCTCAATTTCACAGTGGTACCAAAAAAGTAAACATGAGGATTTACATTGGTTTAAAGAGAAATTTCAGCTTATGTCAGTGCTGTACCAGAAATAACTTTTATATGCTCTCTTGGATCTACACAAGGTGTTTGTGTGTGTGTCTGTGTTTAGCTCTCCCGTAGGGGCCCTTTTGTTAAGGCACTGTCATGCACCTCATCATCATCAGATAGAAACTAATCTCTACTACCTCTGCTTCTCTGAAATTTCTGTCATGTATGTAGTGTAGTGTCCATTTGTGTGTGTGTGTGTGTGTGTGTGTGTGTGTGTGTGTGTGTACATAAGATGTATGTGCCTGTGTGAGTGTTTTCTACAGGGTAAGGCTGAGACGAATGTGTGTTTGTCAGTGATGAATCTTCTAAATCTGTGAAACACTGTTGTCCTTGAACTTCAAGGTCTGCCATATGCTGCCCAGGACAGAGCCCGGGGAAATGTGTGTGTGTGGGGTGGGGGTGGGGGGGGGGTTAGGGTAATACCTTAAGGCAGTATGCTCAGGCCAGCATGATGTCTGCTAGATACCTTCTGTTTCACAGAGGTCATTGGGTCACTCTGGGAAGTCTGTAATGTTTGATTGGTAGTGTTGATGTACAGCCATATATGGCACATTTGTCATGATGTGTGGGGTAATGTAGGTTGGTGTTAATATAACCTTGCGAGGAATCTTTTCTAATAATGAATCACATTTTCAATATTCTTTCTGGCTTGACCAAACTGAAAATGAATGGACCCTCAGGTGTGATACGGCATTCTTAGTGGCTCCTATATCCCCTCAGTCTGCTCTGTCTGAAGTGTTTACAGTTTCAACTTTCACACTTTGACTGTGAATAGCGAAGTGTAAAATGAAACAGGCTCCCGCTTTGCAAAGACTTCCTACAACTAAGTCCTTTAGTTATGGGAAGGGGAAAAAAACATTTGGAGAGGTATCCATATCCAATGTCATCTGTTTCCTCAGGAGATGGATGATAATGTAGGTTACCATCCAAACACTAGACGGGTTTTAAATGTCCAGGGAGACAGTATTTAGATGGGAAATGGGAGTGATGTATACAATGAAATAAAAAAAGAAAAAGGTCCTGGTTAGACACCTTAATCAACCAGTAGCAGTCACTAATTCAGTGACAAGGATGTGATCCCCTCTGGCTTCCCCTCTGGCTTCCCACCTATTGTATGAACACGTATGTTTGTTAGAACACATGTCTGGAGCCACAGATACCACTGCTAGTTACTTACATATTTGCTACATAGTCGATTCTTGTTTTATTATATTTCTTGTGGACAAGGTACAGTTAAGTAGTGTAATTATCCCATTTTCCAATTTCGGAAATCAGAATGTAGTTACAGCATGGCTGTCATTTGCCATAGGTAGATTATGTGAGGCTGTGCTTAACCACAGTGGTGCTTTGAGCTAACCAAAGTGATTACAATTCATCATCAGGGGGATATGAATATCAACTGTCATGACAGTTGGCACACAGCTACTTTATGCAAAAGCTCTTGTATTGCTTAGATTTCCGGTAAGCATATTGCATGATTTCCGGTTGCCTGTGTTGTTGGTTGTGTGTTTCACTGCTGTTAATTCTGTTATATGTCTCACTTCAGTGTTAATTACCCACTGTACACAAGTTCTGCTTAAACACTCATATTTCTCTTCTGTTAGCGAACCCACTCACTGCTTTAACCACACCCTCAACCTTGTTCTTGTCTACGGTGTTGTCTAATATTCTTTCCACAGAATCCTTTTTTATCTGACCATTATTTAATACATTTTGAATTCCTATTACTGGACTACATGCCATTATGCAAAATGTCCTACACTGGATGTATATCTGAAAGTGCTGTAGCTAAATTTAAGGAAGTGATTCCATCGGCAATTACTTCAGTGCCATATCTCAATATAACAGAGGACTCCTGTGCTAACTTTAGTCCCTCCCAAATTGATCATCTTCTTGATAGGGCTGCAGGCTCCCTGTGAATGACACTTGACTCTATTGCTCCATTAAAAAGAAAATAATAAAACAAAAGAGGTTAGCTCCATGGTATAACTCCCAAACCCGTAAATTAAAGTAAACATCACGTAAACTTGAAAGGAAATGGCGTTCAACCAATCTGGAATAATCATGCTCAGTCTGGAAAGATGGTCTTAACATGTATAGGAAGGCCCTCCATAATGCCAGTGCAGCCTACTACTCATCATTAATAGAGGAAAATAAGAACAACCCCAGGTTTCTGTTTAGCACTGTAGCCAGGCTGACAGAGCCATAGCTCTGTTGAGCCAATTACTGCTGTAGAGCTCAGTTGTAATGACTTCATGAGCTTCTTTAATGTTATCACTTCCTTACTAAATATGATCAATCTGTCCTTATTAAAAGGCTATGTACCACAGTCCTTTTTAAGTAGCTGTAATTAAACATCTTCTAAAAAAGCCCACTCTTGATCCAGGGGTTTTATCAAACTATAGACCAATATTTAACCCTCCATTCTCTCTAACATCCTTGAGAAGCAGTTGCCAATGAGTTATGTGACTTCCTACCCAAAAACAATTTGTTTGAGGATTTTCAG
The DNA here is from genome assembly GCA_036023855.1 of Gadopsis marmoratus. Lineage (NCBI taxonomy): Eukaryota > Metazoa > Chordata > Actinopteri > Centrarchiformes > Percichthyidae > Gadopsis > Gadopsis marmoratus. Next base: position 63,236 of record JAVQJF010017611.1, on the reverse strand, counting down.
TTCGGATTTAGAGTGCATCATAGCACAGAGACAGCACTGATGAAAGTTACAAATGACCTTCTAATTGCATCAGATAAAGGTCTTATCTTTGTACTTGTCTTGTTAGATCTTAGTGCTGCATTTGATACCATTGACCATCACATTTTATTACAGAGACTAGAACATTTAATTGGCAATGGAGGCACTGCACTAAGCTGGTTTAAGTCCTATTTATCAGATCAATATCAGTTTGTACATGTTAATGATGAATTGTCCATGCACACCAAAGTTAGTCACGGAGTCCCACAAGGTTCTGTGCTTGGACCAATTCTATTCACCTAATATATGCTTCCTCTGGGCAATATTATTAGGCGACACTCTTTGTTATGCACATATTGTTATGCAGATTATACTCAATTATACTTGTCAATCAAGCCAGATGAAGCAAGTCAATTCATCAAACTTCAAGCATGCCTCTTTTTATATACCCATATGTTTATATACCCATTATACCCATTAATGCTTGTTACTAACTCAACTATCACTCTCTCTCTTGCTCTATATTAACAAGTGCTATAATGTATCTCTGTTATGATATAGCGCTATATAAATAAAATTGATTTGAATTGAATTGAATGACATGGCAAATGTCGGTAGAAGGAGTTGGTATTAATGGAGTATCTTGTTGAACACATACAGTATAAGAGCAGGTGTGGATGGGAAGGATACCGCTAAGGCTGTAATTGTTGGAACTTTCTCCTGAATGTCATTCAAAAGGCTGTGATTGCATTCAAACTGCTCACTGTCTTTGTATTTATATAGCTTTTTAGATTTCAGTATATTTTTTACTTGCCCTGCTTATTTTTATTGTTAAATATCTCCTGATTTGTAATGTCTTATGTGCTTCAAGTAGGGAAGATGACTGCAGTTGATCACAAGCAAAATGTGCTTCTGGCCCAGTACACATTTTTGTTACTTAAATCTATAATCGCATGGAAAAAAAACATGTTAAGGCTTTAACATATATTGTAAGTGTCTGAGGCAGTGGATTATAATGAGATCATTATGCCTTTATGCTGGTAGGAGTTTGTGTGTCACACAAGCATAGGTCTTAAATTGCCAGGTTTTCAATATGCAATATGCAGAAGTGAGTTAGATTATGTCATGTAGTGTGTTTGGAAAGATTATAAGCAAGGTGAGAGACAGAGACCTGCGTCATCCCTGTCTTTGTCATGTCGCACACGGATTGTATATTATGTGAACAGCAATAACTCTACAATTACAAAATCAATACGGTCTTATCAAACTTAAGTGTGGGTGAAAGAAATAAGAGTGTGTTTCGTAGACCGGAGTCTTGAATCCTCACTCCACAACATAAATCTGTAAAAGAATGTTGTGATGATTTAAATCTACTGTACTCTGCACTCTGTACTGTTCAAATCTATTTATCATACCTACTTGTAGAGAGAGTTCCAAGGAGACCTGCTTTCTATTAATTAAAAGCTGTCATTGAATTTGTCAGCCGCCATCCATCGAAGCTACTTCACAGGGAGGAGGTGAAAGTAAGCAGATGAATGACATTTTTAACTCTGAGAGTGAACTGGAGGTTTGAGAATCACAGTTTCCTCTGCAACTCTAGCTGCAAAATAACCAGAGGTCAGGTTGCTTTGTGCTTTAATATGATAAAGTAAGCCACCATACCCTATAAAAAGATTCTTGGATACATCCTTGACCTGCAAAAATTAAACTATTTTAGATCAGTTTGCTAGTTTGGTGAATCAGACAGTATCACTGTGTGTGTGTTACATGCAGGCCACTTGCCAAGAGGCTGGATGCAAAGCAGGGCATATGGAAACAGCAGGTTTATTTCTCCTGGTTTAATGTTTATATCGGACATAATTCAATTACTTTTCTTCTCCTGTTTCAAGTCATGAATAATTGCTCTGTGTGTGTGTGTGTGTGTGTGTGAGTGAGTGTTTGTGCGTGCGTGAGTGCACGTCTAAGGAAATGAATTACTAACAGTCCGTATGAGCTAATGGACTGCAGCCAGTAAACACGGTGGTTAAGATGTCCACAAGCTGCAGCCATGTGCTAAATAAACTAATGGAATTGTCTTTCTTTTTTGCTTGCTTGCCATTTCAAAAGACAAGGTCAGATCCTTGAACATGTGTGTGTGAGTGTGGGGGGGTGCTATTATTGTCATGACAAGATGAGGAGTTGAATAGCATCAGAATTTCATTTGTGAAAATGTATATTCTACCCTGCTTACTGTGTGGTCATAACTGCTTTGTATTAATGTACATGTTTTGTCTTTCTGTCTATTGGGCCTGTGGAGGCCTCAGGGATCTCCCGGGAAGACTGGAGGACAATGCTATAAGGAAAAACATGGGCTCCTTTTAACATATGGGACATATTGCCTGCTGCCACCGTGACTCGGAAAGTAGATGTATCTTTTAATATTTGTGGACATTTCTCTCTCTTCCGTAATCTTTGGGATCTGACAATGATCAGAATTTTGTCTCTTTCAGACTGAAATAACTGGTATTTCCCTCAGAAAGGTTATGATTACAGTGATTACAAAGGGTATTTGAATATAAATGACAGCTCGGAATTTACAATTATCATATGTGCGAAGACACGTAACAATATATGAGGGAAATCTCTATCGCTTTAATGGTGATAGCGGTTCAGAATCACTGATGGAAGAGATGAAGTTGGATGAGGTTTTGCTAATTAAATAGTGGCATTATAATTTCCTCTCTGTGGCATTCATTCTGCCTCCCTCCTCCTCTCGCCTCTTCCCTCTCTATTTCTCTCTCTCTCACACACACTCCCTGACACACACACACACACACACACACACACACACACACACAACACCACAGTGTGTGCAGCAGAGCAGGAGGTCTCGGAGGCCTAATCTCAGAGCTAGCAAGGTACAGCCATAAAACTGACAGGCCAACTAATTATCCTGAAAATTACAACATCTTAATGTTCAGGCTCACGGCAGTGTTCACTAGGAGCTGAGGCTACGTGTGTGTGTGGCCTCGCACATGGAGGCTTGCATATTTGCTTGTTTTTTGTGAGTGTGTGTGTGTGTGTTTATCATAGAGACAGCTGGAGGTGGTCTCCTGCATGCAGAGTAGAGAGGACAGATGTGTGTTGCGGCTCTTTGTTCACTGCTTATCTTACGCAGACTCAAAAAAAGCAAGAAAGGAGTTAAGCATTACAGTGAAAGAAAAGAAAATCTACTATGGCTACTTATTTTCACCCAGAATACCTCTTTTAATTGAGATTCACTTCTTCCCCTTGCTTTGTATCCCTCTCAGTTTGATTCCTACCCCTCCTCTCCTCTTGTGTCTCCTGGTCTTTGTTGCCTGTTGTGGGTCCCATGTAATTATTTGGCTCTGTTCTTGCCTGATGTCCCATGTTGTTCACATCCGTGCCTAATCTTACTGTTCTGTGATCAGCTGTCTGAACTGAAACTTTCATGGGTTTATTCTTTCACGATAAATTGCAGCTGAGATAGAGAGGAAACACATTTTGCTTATACAGGAGCCGATTGAGATCCATCATTACAGTAAACATTTGTTATGTGCCTTTTATATGTAGTCTTTGTCATGTCCTAAGCAGTCTGGGGTGTATTTCTTGGTGTCTCATTAGTTCCTTATCTATTTCTACTGGTTCCTGGATTTTGTTCCTTGCCGGGTCATTGTCTTGGTTTTCCTTCAGTCCTATCAGTTTGCCATGTTCTTCGTTGGTCTAGTGTTGCCAAGCTTTCTCTTACATTTGGAGTTGTGACTCTGTTTTCCTGCTTAGACTGCACCCCTGAGTTTTTGTTTCCATGTTCCTGGTTGCTCTGTGGGTGTACCTCGTGTTTTCTTTGTTCTCGGGACCTGGACTTACCTGCTCACTTACCTGCCTAGTTACTTGTGCCAGCCTTTCTTGTTTTTGTAAGTTCTTTGTTTAATTAAATCTTCAATCATGTCTCACCTTCCTGTGCTGTGTGCATTTCGAGTCCTTTTCCTGCCGCCTACCTGCCGCGCAACAACAGTGTTGCACAGAAAGAAAGACAGAAAGAGCCAACCCCTCCTTCCATTGCTGTCGGCGGTAAACCAGGGGTGAATGTAATCCCTGGCTTTCTATAGGCAGTGTGATAAGAACAGTGCAAATACCATCATCGATTCGTATCTCTGCTAAGGCTCCACTACCCTGTCGGAAAGCAGACACAGGATTACAAAAGGAACAAAAAGGGATTTACCTCGATCTCTTTCTGCCCATGAACAAACTACCACAATGACATATCAAACTACTGTAAGTATGATTATAATAATTACAAAGAACCATTGGCATAAAAGTCACAACTGTTACTGAGAACAGTCACATATTGAGATACTCTTATATGGTATATGATCAGTGACGGTCGTTAATAAAAAATCAAATACCAACTTGATACTCTTGTCTAGATTCCTAGAGAAATCTGGGTTCAAGTTTACTTTTGGTCTTTTTATAGGATTTGTTGACAATATGATAAATATAAAATATCAACAGCCATGTCCTTTAAAGTGTTTAAAGACACTAATATCAGAACCGATAAATGTATTGGGTATACACAGATTCCAAAAATAAGTATGGGCCCTATATCTAAGTGAAGCTTTTACAGTTTTTGATAATGACAGTTTCCCCTACTTATCCGCACACACACAGACACACACAGCAAATATGCGGCAGGTGTGAGTCACACTGTTTTGCTAATGCCTCAAGGTCATTAACTCTGTCCCTGATTAGTTAGGGAAAAAAAACCAAAGCGAAGCCAGGGAGAGCTCATCGAGAATATGAATACTGCATGAGAGCCACGGAGCAAAAGGTTTCAGGGCAAACTTCTTCTGAAAGTCCAATTCAGTCTCATGTATTCCTTTTCTTCTCTAAAGTACCGCGCACAAAGAAAACTTTTTTCTCACTGTCAAGAGAGTCTGACTTTAGTCATTTTGGAAGAAAAGATGAGAGGAGAGAATGGAGATAGAAAGACTGATGAATGGAGATTGGCAAGAGATGGGGAGGGAGATAGAGACAGGGAAGAAGGATGAACATCTGGGTCACAGTGATGGAACGGTAGATTGATTTGGAACGAGTCTGAGTAGCCTGTACAGGTCAAAGCCACCATCTATATTACTGTACCAGACTATTCATCTAATCTACTGATAAATCTTGTCTGTTCATTGGAGAAAAGAAGAACAGAAGAGAAGGTGGGACAAAAGAAGATACACAAATACAGATATAAAGTTGGGAAAATGAAGAGGCTGATGGGGATGAAGGATGCAGACTTACTGTAGACTGTCATCAAAGCCAGATGTGACGATTTTGAGAACAACTGAAACTGATATTTTCTACATTTTTCAAAAGATGTTATATGATATATATGTTTTTGGACATGTTTGTGGAGGCAGGATCTAAGTGTCTGTTTCCCATGCAGCAGATGACTGACATTGTGACAAGATGTTTTTCCACATAGTGCTGGTTACCTTAAGTTAGCAATTTAACGGCAGTTACCAACGCTGTCGGTCAGAAGCAGAAATTCATGTCCCCTGAAAAAACACAAATGTAGAGGCTGCTGTCACTGCAACAAGATAAATAAATAATTTTTCTTGTTAGAATTTTGATTAAATAAGTACACATGTCAAACACCAAGAATACCGAATTCTTAGCAAACGTGAATTGTAATTTCTGTAACTGCTAATGCAAATGATTGGACAATTGCCTGCATCTAATCATTCAGATCATTCCAAAGCAGCTTAAATCACCAAACGTCTTTGGAAATGTTGAGCAATGACTGATGAGTGAGATGTATCATAGTTTGGTCAAATATTCGATGGAGGTCTTGGTTGGTTTGCTGAGACTGACTGATATCGTCTCATGATTTGGCTTCCAGATACAATAAGGAAAGTGTATAGCAGCAGCATCTGGCTTATTCCTTATTTTCATTCAATGGGGAAATCAAGATCCTAATTAAAGTCACGTGTAGGGGTTCACCCAAGTCCCTACCACGCAGACGTCGTAAGTTGCTAAATGTCTGCTTACCAAAGGTTATTCACCACCAACTGGGCCAGTTCTGATTCCTTGTCACACAGTACCTGTGACGTTCGCTCCACATTTAATTTACTGTGAATACAACAACAAGGACCTTTACACAGAAGCATCCCTTTGTGTTACACTGCAACACTCCACCTGGATATCATCATCAAAACATTGATTAGGGTTAATGGTCCTGGATTGTAGCTCTACAGCACTCCCTCTTGATTGCCTTTATCACAATTCAGCCCTGCAATGTGGCAGACTCAAAGCAATAAGGTCTTAATTTATTGATGTCCATACACAGTGGTGTTGTGGTAACTGAAGCGGTACAATTAATATGTTTTTATGTCGCTCTTAAGGTTGGAATGTTTGCGTCAGTGGTCCTTAAGAACTAAGTACTGCAGTAAATCCCAAGTGAAAAGAAGAAGCTGTGGTAGCAATACCTACTTGGATATGCTCTGCACTACAGCAGTGGGCTGTAGGAAATATGTGTCATGTTTTGCCTCACTGCGAGGTCAAAGTTATACACAGAACAGGTCTCTGGTATGATAAGGATTCAGTGACTTACACAGAGACTTCAGCAGGATGTTTGTCTGCAAAAATTGGTCCGTGTCTTTTAATACAATAATTAAAACAAAAATCCCAAATGCGTAAGTGTCTGTTAGTAGTCTCTGGATAACAATGAAAATATAAACAGACAAACGGCGGAAGAAGATGCCTCTATTGCCTGCATCTGTATAGACGGCAAGCAAACTATCAACCACGGATACAAAGAAATGGAAGATACGAATTGATGGATTTGTGCCATGGGAGATAGCAGTAAAAAAGACAGAGAGATCAAAGTTCAACATCAAATGTACAGTCATCGCGGTACACAGAAATGGCAAGAGTACTGACAAAGCATTGATACATCAGTGCACAAACACACACAGCAGCAACAGGTGTATCTGAAGTGCTGCTCCAGTAGCTACTGTACAACTCAATCCCACGGATTTTAAACAACGGTTGGAGAGCGGAAGAGGGAAGGTGGAAATGTATGTGAAAAGAGAACTGGACTGGCTGTTGTTGATCAAACACTCTTGCTTTAAAAACTCTGAGACAACGTCTTCTTTGGTACAATCTTGTGTCTCACACCATTTGACCTAGATGTTTTCCTTGTTTTATTTATTTATTTATTTATTTATTTAAGTAATTTCCTGTGCGAAAGGAGCCATTATCCACACCAGGGCAGACTCCTTGTCAATCACAACTTTAGCCCCAAGCCACATGTGAACATCTCCTCTCACCTTTAGTCAACCACTGAGAGTTTAGTATGAGTCTGTCTTTGTGTGAATTGTGGGTGGTGGCAAGGGGAGCGCGTGGAGTAAATTAGTGTGGGAGCAGGTGGTCAGACGGCAAGCTGAGAATGATGTGTTACAGGTGTGTTACGACATGATTTGCTGTCATCATCATGTATCATGAGACGATATAGCACCGTCTTCTGTTGACACACCCTGTGGGGCCACAGGAAGGGGTAAGAAATAAAGTGTGTGAAAATTACTTTCCTTCCACTTACTCCTTGCCAGTGGCATCACAGACGTGAAGTGAAAGTGGGAAGTGAAGGAGTGATCTGCAGGTGAACTTGGACAGGTGGTTTGTTCTTGCCAGTGATCATGGACCTGGCCTTGTATGTAATGCTGGAAATTACTTAATGTCTGAGTTTGATGCTTCTTGTATGTTCACAGTTCCCCTCAGCCTCATTTTCAGGAGCAGCATGCAGCTGTTTTCAGCAAATACAAAGCTTTTCTAAACCTACTGTTCGCTACCTGCTCAACACCAAACAGCAGGCAGACAATGTTAGCGGCTAGCTGGTGATGACAGTGGAACATTTAGCAACTAAAGAGCCAGGTGAACCTGGATCTGTTCCCACGTACGGACTAGTTGAATGATGTTTGAATGGCTTATCTAACTCGTCAGTGACTGTGGGGTTGCATCTATGCATGACCAAAGTTCTCGTAAGGATTAAAAAATAGTTTTGTGAAGTGCAGACAAATGATGCAGAGAGCCTGCCAATGGGGGCGTCAGAATCAGAAAACACTTACGTGTGTCGTTGTAGAGGGCGTCGATATATTACACATTTTGTTGTTTCATTTGGAGGACTTGTGCAGGCTTGACGAGTGGAATAGAAATCCTACGCAGTTATTCGGCATTGTTGAGGTTTGCATCTTAGCCCTGGCTGGAGTTAAGCATCCATTTTCAGAAGTAATTAAATAACCAGCGAGTCTAGAAAAATCCAGAATGTTTACACAACAGTTACTGCTGGAGTTTGCCATCCAACCCTATGGTGCTAGCTTGGTTGCTAGAGCACAGCACGCTCCATCCACATATATGAATGCATATTTTCAGTTGGCTTTGTGTTACTAAGTTGGCTTGGTACACACCTAGAAAACTATTTAAAAAAGAGATGAAAAGGGTCACCAAATATCTGCAGAGCAAATCACACATTTGTGGGGGTTTGTAATGTAAAACGCATATGTTGCGTGTACCTTAATGTCAGCTGTTTGCTACCGTTATAGCCCTCAGAGGTGTATTTACAGATGACAGAGTAATAATCATATTAGTATACATGGGGGATTGATTGCTACATGCCTCATACCAAAACACCAGACACCTAGTCACACACAAACACCAGCGCATTTGGACCAGTTCCCATTCGCAGAGTGGATTAATGGCTTTTGGCTGACTTTGTGCGTCTGTGTGAATGTGTGCGTTTCCTTACTTCTGCCTATTTCCATATGGCTGTGCATGTGTGCAAAATGCAAACGACTCGCTGCATGTGATGTATGGATCGGGGATAATAATCCTGCGTTATGAATGAGGAGCACACAGAGTAATTTATTGTGTTTTCTTTGTACACCCCAAGTACATTTTCTCTCCAGCACGATCCAAACCAGACAGATGACAGAGCGTCCCTCTCTGTCTCTCTTCCTCTCTCCCCTGCCGAGATATTTTTCCCCTGTCCTCGCACTTCTCACTCTACTCCCTTCGCTAAAGATTATTTGTCATATAAATTTGGGATAATGGATCATGTTGTGCTGGAATGACAGATGATTCAACACTGGAGGTATGAAATAGTTGGCATGTCGAAACTATTACAGTTGCAGATATTTTTTATAAATATGTCAAACATTGATTGTACAGTGTAACTCTGTGAGCAAGTGTGTGTGTGTCCGCAAGTGTGTTAAGTTTGTATGTGGGTCAGAGGATCACGCTGGTAACGAGGACCTTGGGGAGTGCGATCGTTACACGTGAGTTTGATTGAGAGGTCGACAAGAACATGGAACATAAATCACCAATGCATCAAACCTCTCCTATCATACATATCTTTTTTTATGAGACTTTCCCATGAACTTGTCTGAAGGAAACGATTGTGTCGTTATTTAAGGCCCATCTTTGTCCAAGTGATCTGCCCTATAAGAATGGAGTGATTGAAAAAGCAGGAATTTAGATATGGAATGGTAACATCTGAGGCGGATGCTTGCATTGAAGTGTATCATATAAACTACAAATATACAGTGTGAGTAGCAAACAAACAGGTGACACACACGGTGCCCTTCTGCTATACATAAATAACATGCAAATAATACAAAAACGTTTTGCCTCAAATTAATGGTCAAAAGTATTTAAATACATTTGTCCCACTACGATTAATGTAATGATTAATAGTACACTTAAGTGTCAGTATATATTTTTTTACATACTGACACTTTCCATTTACATGCTGTAACTGTCAATATATATACAATGTATGTCTAATCCATCCATACCAGGCTATATCACTCATAGTTAATCACTACATTTGAAGTAGCTTTATAAATTAAATGTGCACATTATGAGATTGGCTACATCCAGATACCATGCTGCATTTAATCACTAATATAATACAGATGTGTCAGACGAGGTTTGGAACTCCCAGGGTTTTCTGGTGATTTTAATAATTTGATAAGATCAAAACTCCACTGAAATGGCAGCTTAGAGTACTGTGAATTCATTTGTTTTAATGTTCCGCTTAAACTCATTCATTTGTAGCACTCTTCCTGAGAAAATACAATCATAACTGGTCTTTGGGCAAGCAATACAAAGTCACATTTTGTATTTTCCGTCTGGTAAGTCTAACTTACGAGAGGTCATTTTACCACATGTTTCATTTGTGAGTGGATGGGGCTGCATTTGCCAGGCGGGATGTATGGAAAACCTCAATGATATCCTATTGTCTGTTGATGTTAAGACTTATACAGTAAATGTTACGGCTTAAGTGTTAAAATCAAAGAGTAAAAATTATATTGGAATGAAATTGTGGTTTGCAGATATCCCATATTTAATAAAAGGCTGAGATATAGCCCTAACAGTAATTGTGTCCATTCATTTTTCCACCCATCTTACCAACCACCAGCACATTGTTGAAAGCTGTGGAAGGGGCTGCACCTGCCGTGGGTTTGTGAGCCTTATGAAACACGTTCGGCTGTCTTTGACTTGAATTGATTTGCCGTGACATCTGGAGGCAATATGAGATTCCAAACACATGCTAGTCAATGCACTCAGATAGTCATGCACAGACAAGCACGCACAAATGCACATGCACGGACTGTTATCGTTCACACGGCTACGCTATATCTCATCACACACACGTTTGGGTTTCCTAACTTGTGAGGACACCTCTATCAGCTACATTATAATGCCTCACTACTGTGTGCATAATAACTACTAACATTACCGAAATCAAATGCCAGTTCAAACCAATAAGTTACACACAGTAAAAGACAGTTTAGCTCAGCAGTAACGTTACCAATATCCAAACTTTGGATGATTTTATTGACCAGACAAAAAACGGTAATTAAAAATAAATCTAATTAAAATAGAAAATCCACACTATAAAATGTCACAACACAGACTACACTAACTGCTTCATATGTGATATTTAGAAAGAAGCTGGGTGAAAACGGTGCATCATTTAACCCATCCACCAAAAATGCCACTAAAGGAAAACCGAAATCTGAATAAAAATAATACAATTTCCAAACTTTAGACTTACATAAACCCCTAAAGTTTTAAACACAGAATCATAGAAATGTTTCCACTCCTAACATCTAAATCTCAAATTGGTTCTCACAAAGAAAGAGGTATAAAAACGCACACACACAAACACGCACACACACAGAAACTTGTGCTATTCAATCCTTGCCGTCCTGTTTTAATTTATGGCAAAGGAGGCTGCTCCAGACATTGGTTCCAATTCCCCGTCCCCGCCTCGCCGGTCGGCTCCCACTGGCGTCTCATCATCCATCAGCGGGGGCTGAAGTTGAAGACGACACCCAACTGGGGCATAGCATGACACCACGGCTGTGTTTCCTGTCAAGCACACCTCTGAGATCTCTTCCTAACTCCACTACATTTCTGTGCATCATTGCTTTCATTTTGACCTTTTTTTCTTTAGCAACTTATGTTTTCTCACTCTCTGTCTCCATCTCTTATTCTCCTGAACCCAACTAGTCTGATTTTCAAGGCAGAACCCTACGCAGCACATTCCGCCACATTTTTCATGCAAAGTCTAAATCAACTTATCTGATCAGACATGTAAAGACACGAAGCAGTGACACGTTATGACTATTTTTAGAGCATCACTTTAAGTTAAACCTCAGCAGCTGGCATCTACTTGAAGGGGTATAATGATATCAACCAGACATGCTCCAATCAGAAGACCACCAATCCCTATGTTACTGACTCCATCGTCTACATGAAACAGGCCTCCCATGTTTTAATTTTTGTGGTAAAGGGATACTTTACACAAGTATCTGCTGAAAACCACGACCAGATTTTCCGTACACCTACCTGCAATTTTAGATTTTACAGCGCACATTAGACACTTTAGAGACCCAATTTAGACATTTCCACAAGTAATTAGTGATGTAGGGTTGATTTAACCAAGCTGACCATTCTGCTCACATGCAGAATATACATTCTATTCTGATGCATCTTAAACTTTGCTGCATAAAGTTATAGTTAGCCCTCCATTTGACTTCACAGTTGTTAATTCAGTGGAAGTAAAGTATTCATTTTATTTTGCTTTTATAAGATTGTGGCCAAAAGCAAAAAGTATTTCTTTCTAAAAAAACAATCAGATGTTTCCTCCTCCCTGCTGAGACTCTCCTGCATCCTGTCATCCTCTTAGTGTGCGTGTGTGTGTGTGTGGGTGTGTGCTTATGTGTGTTTGATCATGTTGATGTACGATGCGAGTGTTTCAGTTTTCCGTGTGGCAGATGACAGACGCTCTACACAGCACTTGTTCCGGGTTTCCTGCATTCTCAGCTGTTCAATACTCAAAAGCCGAATTTAAACCATCTTTTCTTACCCAGGACACACACGCACAGATGTGCGCACACACACACACACACACACACACACACACACACACAAGTCCAGCGTGATTACATCCTTCGTTTTCCTTTGAATGTAGGCCAAATGTTAAATTAAATCGGTGATAAGAGAATCTAAAATGTTGGTGTGTATGAAAGTATGTTAAGACGCCCCCAGCATTTTGTAACGCACGGACAGAAGGCATATCACCATTCATTTATTTTAATTGCTCTCCACCTGCTAAGATAATCAGGACTTAAATAGAGAAATTTCCATTTTCAATTAAAAACTCCACCGCATATGTATGGGAATGAGACCCACCTTATTATGAAATGGAACAAAATATATTAGCTCCTCACTTCTTTATATTTTGCTCAGTGCTGCTTAATCTCACATGTCAAAAACAGCAATGATGGAATTCCACGTGTAATAGTAAAGTAACATTGGATGTTGGAGCTCCTAATTGTGCAGATTTGAATATATAAATAAGAAACTGTAAAGTGCGCTCCACACTGATGCCAGACCATTTATGTGTTTTGAGGAAATGTATCTGATGTTGGCTGTTTCCTCTTATCCTTTATCTTTTTTATTTTTGTCAATGTTAACTGAAGCTTGACGCTTTGCTTTTCTTCACATTGCTGGAAAATTAATCACATGAATCATGAATTAAAAGTTGGAAAGGAAACCCATTTTCAGCCCCAGACAACAGTGGCTGCATCAACTTCAGATTATAAAATAATTCATGGAAATTCAACCAATGCCTGCATAAATTGTTGAAACTTTCTATTGTTCTCTGCAATCTTTGTTGCAAAAATTGGACTTACATAATTATAATATCTTTATGTTTATCTTAAGAACACCAGATTCCACCACATTTGAAGATCGGTACTTTAAGCAGGTTGCCTACATATTATGGTTGGATTTTGTCTTTTCATTTCCTTACCATGTTTAAATATGACCACATGACATAAATAACATTACGATTACAAGTTCATAAAATATTTCCCCAATAATTATTCTGCTGTAACTGTGAAAACTGAATCTAATCGACAAAATATCCTGAAAAATGGATAAAACAAATGCTCTGTGTGCTTGCCATGTTTGGTTATTTGATTTAGTTTCATGTTTGGCCCAACTCCAGCACTACCAGATATCCCTCCCTGCTCTGCTTCTCAGACTTTGTTTGATGCATGTAGGGGAGGTTTTGGGGGGCGCACCAGCTCCTCGGAGAGCCTCTTTGAGCTGCTTTCCTAAATATGGTCATTCGCATTGATTTTTACAGTAGCGTGATACAGCCTTAAAGGGAGCAGTGATATTTCTGCTGGAGACAGTGGACATGATATGTATGTTTGTAGAGTTTTTGAGATCAATCATGATCTTTGCTACGTGAAGACTCCCCGGATTGAGGTCTGTGTGTGTGTGTGTGTGTGTGTGTGTGTGTGCTTGGCCTCTGTCTCCCTATAGAGATCATTAGCAGTGGAGCGCCTCTTGGTCAATACTACTCCTTGATGCACTTTCTACTAGGCCCCTCTCCCTCTCTGTGTAATAGAGAGGAAACTAATTCACAGGACTCCCAAATGTGTTAGACAATAAATGTACCACAACACCCAGGAAACTGTGAGATCACTTGAAAGCCTCCAGGGGGGGTGAATTGAGGTGGTTGTACACCTTATGATGTGGTATTCCTACCCGCTGTGGTGTGAAAGTTCAAACAGCAGTCTGTTGTAGGGTAAGCGGCGGGAAATCTACAGATTCACAGGGGCTGAGAATGAAATGTGAAAGCTGATACTAACGCTTAAATTATAATGATTCCCTCCTACCCTAAACAGTGTGGAAAATTCTTTGGAACAGAGCTTAAGATATTAGAGAGAGAGCATGCAATTGCAGGGACAGTTGGTCGTCTTGGTTGGAATTTTGGAGAAGTTTCACTTTGGGCTGTTTGAGATCACGCAAATGAATGAGAACATTTTTTGAAAAAAGGCTGATGAGAATGTGCATTTTTCTTTTTGCCATAACACACAAATAAGCCACACCACCACACTGGGTAACGTTCAGTTTGAATTAATCCTATATACACTGCCCTGGTGCCATAAAATACTAACATAAATGTGTCTTAATCACAGTTGAAAATAGAGTTAGGGTGAGTAACTTCTGCTAAAACCTGCTGTACTCAGCTCCTTCACAAATTATTCATTTAATTATTTTTTATTGCTTCTAACACAACTATTATGTGAACACCTTTTAAAGCCTTACTTCTTCAGTAAGAACAAACAGAAAGTATAGAGAGATGGACTACATATAACAATACATGCAATAAGAAAGATATAGAACAATGCCAAAGTCTTATTATTTGTAGAAGATAATGTTAAACCTTGTAATCTTAAACTCAGGTTGAAAAAACAAATCCATATCTTTAAACATAAATATGACATGTGCATATGTTGTGTACAAATGTAATGTAATATTAATTACTAGAATGCCCATTTAATTATTCAATCAACAGTGTTTTTGGAAAATGCTTTCACTGCCGATAAAACATCTTTTAAGTGATGCATGTGTACAGAAACTCTCTTTCCCCCTCTTCACATTAGGTCAAAGCCTGTGTGCGCACACGAAATACTTCACTTTATTCCCGTATTCCTAAAACCAATGTTACACCACCGGAGCCAGCTTCCACGCCTGCTTTATTTGTGACACAGAGGACATTTTAAGGAATAGGTGAAGTGAAAGTACCAACAAGCCACAGAACAGAAGGACAGATACACAGACAAGGAGGGCATGGTAATGACTATATCCATCACTGTGACACACACCAGCACTCTTCATGGATCAGAGGCTTTAAGTGCCGAACTATGGTGGGTTCAACAATAATACACAATACAATACCAACCAGGGAGCTGATTTATTATGGAGCTGACCTGCCCCCACGCTGCTTGTAGGAACATAACCTTGAATGTGTTTACAGTATGTGTGTGTGTGATCTTCTTTGAATAGAAGTGGTAATGAAATGTAATGGCATTTCCTCACACAATGATAGTTTTGATGAATAAGACTTTACGAAGGTGAGACTGTACCAGCTTTCACTTTCTCCCAGGCCACAGCATTCTAGCAAATAGCTCAAAGTCGCACGTAATGGACGCATTTGCTCATTTTTCTCCATCAAGAGGAACACAAGTGCAGACTGAATGTTATTTCTAGGATTTGTTTTCAGTGACTCCCTTGTACCCGCCTCTCTGTCTGTTTAAGTCGGGAAATTTCCAAAATGCTGCATTTTTGTTTGTCATTGCAAATGTTCCATGATGAAAGATCAGGCAAACCAGAGCCACCATATCAAAGGTTTTCTTGTCATAAAGAAGTCATATAATGTTTCCCTGCTGCTCTGCCTCAAAACACCATCATTGTCCGTGAGGAGTAAATTATTTCCATCATGGGAAGTATGCAATTAGAGTTCATTTAAAAAAATATATATTTGCATGCAGTTTTCTTTGGCCAGAAAACCCATTCATTTAAATCTTGCAATTACAGAAATGTAAAGATGCTAGAGATACTATTGTATTGCATTTTGCCAGAAAAAAAGACATTTCCTGAAAGAGCGGCAAATGTACTGTAGATCGGAATCTTATGTCTGAGTCAGATTTCGTCGTTGTTGTTGTTGTTTTTGAGGGTGGGGGTACAGCGGTACCTGGCATGATTCTGGTTTTCATTTATACTGTAGATTAGAAATTGCATATTTGTAAATGTAATTAGGTTTTCTTTCTCTTTTTTTGTAGTTTCTGGAGAAGAAAGTCAAATTTGCATACCATTAAAACTATAACAAATATCATAATGTATACAACATGTAACAAAAAAAAAAACTGTTGTTTTATTACACTAGAATCTTTGATTACAAGCAAAACAGAAGAGCGTGAGATACACGGAGTCTAGACCCTCCCTGTAGCCTATGGACTCAGCTCTGTGACTTATTTATATCAAGATAAGCAACTCAGAGTTTACGCAGTGTATTGGAAGCATGCACACATAAACTTGCACAGGGTTCTCTCTCAGCATGGAAAATGGGAGTTTTGTTTCAATGTAGCCGTGAAAGAATGATAACATTCAACATAGAATTCAGTTAACTGAACTTTATTGCTATTTAAGGGAGATAGACATTTGTTTCATATTCAAAGCATAAAATTAATTCAGAATGTTCCACACAGGTCTCACAATTCTGTCTGTTATTCCTCAGATTTGGACATTTTCTCAAACAGAAACAAAAACTGTTCACAACATTGTTTTTGGTTTTCTGGGGGTTTTTTTTTTTTTGTGATCAAAATTATTGCTCATGTTGGAGAGAGCATCAAGCTGTTGCATGGCAATTACTGTAAAAACTTTTTTTTTTACTTAGGTGGTGAAAAGCCATGCTTTTTCACCACCTAAGATGTATTATGAGAACTATAACTCACTGGGTCCCGGTCACACTGTCATGGCTTACTGGGACACTTGAATGGAACCGAGCCACCGTTAATATTTTTAGCAACACCTGTGCTGTGACAACTAAAAATATCTGTCGTGAAAAAGGCCTACAGAGTCTCAAATCAGTTACGGCAAACAGACAGGAACTTTAAGGATATGATTTCACTGTGAGGTGTTTAAAATAATACAAATCTGGACTATTCCCTGAAAGATATAATTGAATGTTAAAAAATGCGAAACACAAATGAAGGTGCATGTGTAATAAAATTAATTTAAACAACGTGCACACAGAGCCAGTGTTGTAATTAAAATAAAACGCACAATAACTATGTTCTAGTTTGTGCTAATTTCACACAGTGAAAAAACAACAAACGGGTGAATGTAGCAGTAGCATTGAAGTGTCAAAAGAAAACACGAACACACTCAAATGCCTACCTGCTCATTCACATGTCCTGCTGAATACATAGTGCAGTGTGATACAATTTCAGAATACACGTGCAATATGCCATTTAACCCTTTGTCTGTCTGGATGGTGAAGCATCCAGAAGGAATTGTTTCATTATTTCTATCTGTCTTTCCTGTTTCTACACCATATCTGTTGTCCCTCTGCTAATCTCTTTCTTTAACCCTCACAGTCTATCTAGTCATTTCTCTCTCTCTCTCTCTCTCTCTCTGTCTCGATCCATCTTTATCTCTGTGTCAAAGTGTGCCACAGTCTCCAGCTTTGCCTTACGTGACTGGCGCTCATATCAGGGAGAATAATTTATGGCTACCATGAATAAGAGATGCTGCGGAGTTTCCAAGGATTCAGGTCTGATATGGAAACAGTCTGAAATATTTGGACAGCGGAGGATTGAGTGATCAGTGTTTGCCGTCCTGTTGTTGGCAAACACATGTCAGTGAAACCAGCTGTCAGGAAGGCCCATGAGGCTGGAGGAGAGAAAGTAGAAGGACATAATAAATTAGCTAAATAAAAAATGGGAAGGAATGAAATGTGACAGAAAGAAAGGAAAACAAAAGGAATGTACAAATGATCCTTTATTTAACTCGCGTCACAACTCGCACCAATCCAGGCTCATGGTCACCATGCTACATCATGACACATTGGGTAAGTGGTGTACAGGTGTTCCTGTGAAAAGCTGGCTATGGAACCGTTGATGGAAATGTTAACACTATTATCACATGCACACTCAGGTGTCCATCACTTGCCTTTCTCCAAACAAATGCTTGATGATGATGAAAGATGAGAAGCTGGTGTTAATGCATCACAACTTACATTTAGGCCTATTTCGCTTCACTGCACACATGTCTCTGCCAGAAGCTGCAATGATGCTCTGTCGCTGTTAACCTACGTCATGCTAAATGTATAAATACCTACTGTGTATTGTTCAGAAGCTAGGGATATTCCATCCATAAATATGCACACCCACAGAGAAAATGATGGGTAAGTAGAGCTCATCCTTCAATGATACTACAGTATTACTCCATGTAAGACAAAATGATAAGGCAAGATCAAATTAAATTGCTGTTATTGCGGTTAATGTTAGCTAGGCTAGCAGTGTGGCTTCCTGACTGAAACACCTCAACAAATATTTGGTGGATTGTCATGAAATGTACAAACATTCACTATACAACATGGTTCACTCAATTGTAATGGTTACTTTTCAACCAGCGCTATCATCAGGTCAAAATCTTTATTTGTCCAATACTTTCTTTTTATGACCAAAGTCTCAGCTCTTAGTGCTTAGTGCTATTGATCAAATGTTAGCATGCTAACAGGCTAAACTACATTGGTGAACACGGTAAATGTTACACCTACTGAACATCAGCATATTAGCATTGTCGTTGTGAGCATGTTAGCATGCTAACTCTAGCATTAAGCATAGAGCACCACTGTGCAGCCTCACAGAGCTGCTTGTGCGGCTATAGACTCTTGTTAAATTATCTATAGCCAAGATATCTTTTTAGATGGAATCGTATTGACTGCTAATGAAGCAAAGCTGAGAATAAATCAGTCAATAATGTGACGGCCATTGTTTTCAGTGCCTTACAAAACTGAAGTGAGCAATGGCAGCTTTTCTGTTCGCCAACATAAACTGCAAACATCTCTATATAGACTCTGTTAAGCTGTGGAATAGTGTCCAACAATAACTGTTGACTCCCAATCACAACAAACACGACTTAATAGCAACAATTATGATAAATGTTCAATCTGAGTAGGTTTTTCCCTTCACTGTGGGATTCCTGACAAGATGGATTAGACCACTACCTGGATTCTGATGTCCACTGTGAAGAAAAGCAGCTCCAAAAGCCCTTAAAACCATTATCGGAAGAATGTTGCTGCATTAGAAAACCAGCTGTCCAAAAGTCAAAATGTCTAGTGAGTATTTATGAGTGCTATCGAGATAGGAAATTTTAGAAGCACAACTGTGGCAGCTGTGTCATTTTGATGTCATGGGCTGAAGTCTGCATACATTTTCATGGAATCCACAGGTATTGGTTTCATCCGGCATCAGTGGAACCTGGATAGACACATGACAGCCTCATTGGGCAGGGACCGAGTGATGTGTTGGCTGAGCCATCCACAGGAAGAAGAAGGGCAGAACAATAAGTACAGTGTAGCCTGGGATGACAGGCTGTGTCCAGATGCACTATAACTCATATAATGAAAGATTACGACATATTTTACAGTATATCAGCCTGTTATTCCAGATAGGCTTCGTGCTACATGTCATATAGTCCATGGCCATGAAAACTACTTGGGTCTTACTGGCTGGTAGGTTAAAATCCTATAATAGGACCTATTTAAACATATTTCTGATCAACAGTTTGAGCGCAGTTTTAAATTAGTGCTTCGAGTATATTAAATTGCAAGATGAGGTTTTTCTTGACGTAAAAGTTTGAAAGTTTTCTTTTAATAATCATCTCTGTTCATCAGCATACAAATTCTGGGATCTTCTAGATGATTTAAAAAGATTTATGTTATGGCCAACTTCATTTCATTTCAGTTTGGTACGGCTAAAGGCTCCAAATGTGATACCCATGAGCCTTAGCTGTCATTGCTGTGGAGAATAAGACAGTCAGAGGTGCAGCTCTGAATTGAAACGCTTCAATAAAGTGTAATATTTAGCTTCCACCTGCCATTAGCAGAACAGAAATGTATGGTTGGTGAATAGATGTTCCTTACTAAAACACTCCTTAGTAAAAATATTAATAGTAAACATAGTGAACTATATGATATACCATCTAAAATGTATAATGCTGGATACAAAGCCCCATGTGACACTGAATTCAGAAATCCACCCTGACTTTTTGTGTTTTTCCAGTCCTGGTTCTAAAACTAATGGGGTGTCATGAAGGGTGCTGTCAGCGCTTGGCAGGTCTCTTGTGGATGGACCCTGAAGCCCCTGGCCCTTCAGATCTCACATACATACAGTTGATCCCTCTCTCTCTCTCACTGTCTTTCACTCACTTCTTACTCACACTTGGTCTCTTGCTCGCAGAGTCTGCGGAGCCTCCAGAAACCTTGATGTCCTCTCAGGCTCATCGCGTTTCATTCCTCTGGTGCTCTCTGTCACCCAGCTGAGAGAGAGGTCAAACGGGCGTTCACGTTTGTGTCTTCTTGTACTTTATGATGAAAAAAGATATCTTCTCATGGATAGGGAGATGGTGAAGATCCATGACGCTGCTTCTCACTTTAACGTGATTAGTTCAGGCTTAAAGTTTGAGATTAGTAAAAAATTAATCAGCCAGAGTAAAATAATGATTAAAGTTAATTTATAGGTGGGGTTACCATCAAATAGATAATTTTGGGTTTAGCTCACGTTCTCTCGTTGTGCAACATACATTACATTACTGTACAAAATGTAGTGTGCAGGCAATTGACGCCCACATATACACAGAAATGTATATAGAAGACATATTTAACTTTTTTTTTGCTTTTTGCTTTGCTTTTGGTTTAGGGTTTGTTGTTTCAGTTCTTCTTATCCAACATTGCCTATCAGCACTACTACTTCCATTTTCAATTTGATGACTTTGTGCAACATGTTGGGACTGAATGTACATACTGAGTAGCCTACAACTACACACATGCATATTTTAAACAAACAGATATATAGTATGTGATATTGTCATTCTGTGTGGCAGGTTTTTATTATACTTTATTATTTATTATTTTTATATACTTGCGTAATTTAATATGACATTTGCACGAGAAATCAAAGTTAAAAGGGCTAAAATGGAATGTAGGTTTATGTGAAAGAATGACTACTCACTCTTGATCTCAGCTCTTTATCTCCTTTAAAATTGGCATCCTTTCACGCCTCTCCTCTTTTCTTTTCCACACCACACCTTTGCCAGATTAAAAGTTTCATACTCTCAAACAGTCCACACTAGCCCCTGCCGCTTATTACATTTCCCTGAATCACTCTGTTCACCGAACGCAGTGGATCCGGTAATGGCTCTTCTGTCATCTGGTGGAATCCCTCCCTTTTCCAGGGCCATGCTTCCAGACTGAATAGCAATTTAAATGCCGTTCACTTCACATTTATTTGAAATCTCATTAACTGGATATAAAGACCCAAAGAAATGTGTTGTAAATAGAATATCTTGGCCACGTGGATAAGGGATAGGGAAAATTTATTCATGATTAGTCTTTTTTTTCCAACTTCCATTCCCAGCGCCTGTAAAGTGTCAGCAGTCATTTTCAGGGCGAAGCCCAGTATCTCCTCTAAATACACTCTATTTAAACAGACACAAGAGGCTGTTCACAGACATAGAAAAATGGAATGCATTATGAAAAGGGAAAGTGAATGACATTGCTTCTCAACTGACATCCACTCTGACAAGCATGGAGGAGAAATAGTTTAGTTATAAATTGTCATGCATGGGCAAATTAAAGGGGCCTCTATAAGAGATTAATTAATTTGGCATACATATTAACTACCTGTTTTTAAAGTTGCATTGGGCAACTGCACCCTCAAATGGCAAATATTTGTTTCCTCATGTTTCTCGGTTGAAAAATCAGAAATCATGTAAGCTGATGCTTGCCAGCCTGGTCAGCTTACATGAATACTTTAGCATATTGTGTAGATAGTGAATTGTTGTTTAGTTGTCGACCACCCTTAAAAATAGTCTATAATTGTTTTCTATGTTGAAATATGTCTGTCAGTTTAATAGTGACAGCAGGTTAAAATACTGTGGTTTGAATTTTGATTTAGGGGTTAGGGCATTAAAAAAAAAAGAAGGGAAGAATAACTGTAAAAACCATAAAAACCAACTTTCTCTGGAAGTAACGTCTGTTCCTGCGTCTGGGAAAATAATCAGAAGGCGCCTAGGCCTTTAGTCCCACTCTGTCAATCATCTCATTGTTTCACCATACTGTATATATTCTGTTCTCCCCGGAGCCTTGTTGCCCTAATGAGGAGTGGTGATAAATACATAATTGGCAGAATTTGGGGAAATTATGCTTCTGAACTGACATGTTTCACACAGAGACTGTCCTCACTACTGTAAATCACCCCAGGCACCGCGTCGTGTCTCGTTGTGTATGTGTGTGTTGGTGTCGTCATCGCTGAGCTGCGACGCACATGATTTGGCCTTTCGAATTTAGACATTCAACACACACGCGCATTTACTACAATACTTGCCAAGGGCTGTCAGATAGAGGGCAAAGGGATGCGTGGGCCTAATGAGAGCCTGGCCAGGAGTCAGGAGCTTTATGAAGTCCCTGAGGTGAGTCCTGGTCTGGGGCGAGACCAGTGTAATCCATAACCCAGTGACACTTATGATTGTTGGCCGCTCAACTCTCTCACTGGAGCTACAGTGCATATTTCATCAGAGGGAGGAAGAAAAAAAACCACTGAGGAGATTATAATCGTATTAATCCATTTTTGTTTAGAGAGTGTGTCATGGTTTGTGTTTAAAGTGTTGCCAAATCGTCTCTGTTGATTGGAGGAACAATTTTGAATTTTAATTTTTAAATTGAACAATTTAAAGTGTTCTCTCAAATTTTTTTACTGGCCAATGGAAAAGCCACTCCGCATTCCGTCAGGTGCAGTGTATAAAGTCAGACTGATGTCATTGAGAACTTGGATGATATGAGTGAGACAGAGGAAGTATTGGATAGATGGATGAAGAAACAGATGGAGGATAAGCCCCAGAATTAATAATGTTTGTCTCTATACTGTATACATACATAAACACTGCTTGTGTGCACTTCAGACACACTTCAAGGGTTAATTGGCCTGGGGTGGTGTTTATACGTTGAACCCCAATGACTTTCTGATTTATGTATGGTTTTGCATGTGTGTGTATGTATGTATTTGGTTTCGAATGGACTCAATCTTTTTCCTTAAAGGCTCCAAGTCAGTGGGCTAGAGGCAAACACATTGTATTTTATTGTACAGCAGAATGTCGTATCATGTTGCAATGCAAAATGATATGAGAGTCCCATTTTTAAAATAAAAAAACCTTTTGTAATTTTATGCAGTAGAGTGTTCCTGTTGCTCTTTTTGTCAAACGGGAAAAAATGTAAGCTTTAAAAGCTAGACAATACATCCTGTCTGTGAAGGGGATTGATACGACAGATACAACAGATGCAGAAATTACTGAAAACACAGATGTTTTCTTTGCCCAGTTCAACAGAGGAACTTGACACTGAATGCAGATACGGTGACGTTTTGTGACATTTATTGTTGTTCACAATCCCCCATTTACACCATTAGACCGTTACATCCTGTTATAAAATAATGCTACATAAGTCTGCTTATTTTCTTAAGAAAGCTGATGGAGATACTTTTTGATAATTGACAGTTTTTTCACTGGCATTGGTAATAGAAGTTAATTTGATAAAAACGCAGGATTCCTAGTCGTCCTAAAAATGTACTCTAAGCGTCTTTAAAACATCAAACATTGCCACATCAAAGATTCTTCGGCCTGAGGGCCACTCAATAAACAGCACTCCGAAAATCGATAATCAATTTTATATCACAAAAAAATTCCTTGTTACAGTCTAGACTGTCTTAACACACGCACGTACATGCACACAGTTGACAGTATATCTTCATGTCTATGGAGCACTTCAGTCTGACTTGTAGACTACACACAACTTTCCACTTTTGATTATGATAGCAGAAATTGTGCTGAATGCACTTACCGCTTCTGCAGTGGACCGCACAGCTGTTTCCCCACACAGTTATCCAATAAAGTAAATAACGTTATGAAGCTTAGGGAGCCATCTAATCAATTTCTGCAGAGTTTGATGACAAGGTAGAGTAGAGTATGGAGTCAGGATCGTATTACTTGTTGCACAGACTCTGACTGGACCGAGACAACATCAGCTCAATTGGTCTTAATAGCTTGTGTGCTACAAAGTCAAAAGAATGCCCTGAGTCAGGATTTGAGGGTGCAGCTGAACAACATTGTGACCCTTCTTGTGTGCATGTTGTGTGTGTGTGTGAGCTCATTGCAGAGAGGATTAACCGTCAGGGAGGCTCACAACTCCCTCCGAGCCCAGGGAGCTTTACAACAAGGCAACATCCTCAGTGACGTTCAATTCGCCCACATCTCAGTTCATTTTCACCTCTCCTCTGTCCTGATGTGTGTGTCAGATGTGCCCTGGACGGCCCTCCCGGTGTTCACCTTTTATTGTTGAGCACTTTAATCAATACTGAACACTGAAGAACAGAAAGGGATGGTACTGAGGCTGAGGTAATAATGGGACACTGAATATAGGTACTGTTTGCCCTGTCTGAGACCATTAACAACTGACATTTTCACAACTGGAGTGCAAAGACAGAGGAAAACTGTTTTGTTACTTTGTAGAAACATCATAGGCAGGAAAGCACACTAACAGGGACTGAATTTTGGGTATTATAATTCTTGGATATCAGCTCCCTCTACTGGCAACTTCCCACTTCCCTGAGGGTCTAGCAGGAAATGGATTAATAGTTTAGTCATTAAAATTGCACTCTCATGCAGAAAAATTGCATTGAACATAAAAGTGGAATAGGAAATTTTATCCATAATAATCAAGAAGTTACAAGCAATGAAAAATGAAATGAAAAAGTCAGAAATGACACTATTCATCTGAGAGATTGATGATTTTGAAGGTTTTTAGTCTTCAAATGTTAAGTTTTGAGTTAAAATTGGGGAATTACCTACATTCCATTCAAATCTATTGCTGTTGTTGGATGTTGCAATGATGCAAAGATGCGAAAACAGATTTCTTTCACTTACACTCATCTTTTCAGAATCTCAGAGGATCATCTGAAAATCTAATTTCTTACGTTTAATTTTCAGAAAAGAAGCACAGCACAGTGCTGACTATTCCCTCGCTTCATTGGATCTGATTGACAGGAATATTGCAGGTTCTATTCACAGCTGCAGCTGTGGCAACTTGCATCAGCTACGCTGAAAGTGTTCCCACATCTTCTCATGTCGTGTTTTACATCTGTCAATATCACAACTTGATTTGGCAGAGGAATGGCACGATTCTGAAGAAAAACAGCTTGTTTGAAGCTGAGCCAAGGGGGGGAGCCTAAGTGCGTTGAGTATCTGTAAAGCAGGTGAAAATAAACAAAGACATTTTACATTTTAAATGTAAATGAAAATTGAAAATGTCATTACGGTTATTCTTGGAGAACTGATTCAAGGCCAGTGTCACAGTGGGGATATACTGCACAGTAATAGTATTGGGTTTACTTGTCCTTCCATCACAGCATAAAACAGTGGCCATAACAACGATAACGTGTAACAGTGAGCTCACACACATACAAAACTTGAAACGCTCCCCTTTGCTTTACACCAGTTTCACATGTGCTGAGCATTAAACCCAGTGCTCATCCATCCACCCACCTGTCAAAGAAAAGATGAAAACATCTTTTAAGTCAGTGTAGCAGCTACACACATATGTGTCTATTACCATTCACTCTATCTGCATGGGATCTACACAGATGGCTCACACACGGATTCCATGCCGACCTTCCCAGAGCTCTTATTACTGAGGCTCATATATCACTCTGACAGAATATTTAAGTTTGAACATTGATCCTTCGATCGGTAATAAATAACGGTCAACTGTTGTCATTAGCTGCTTTACAAAACTGGGGATATAATAGTTTGCCTTTACATTTCAAGCAGGCTGCTATGGAGAGCTTCTTGAAATGAATAACACTGTCGGAGCTGCAAGAAGTGTAAAAGTTACAGGGAGTTACATAAAGGTCATTGTCTTGCTGCTTTTTCAACATTCCTGTGGCCGTAATGTAGACTTTATTGTCTCGGTTTACTGAATCTCCCAGGCAATAACTTTGATGAACTTTATTTTTGAAAAGGTCTGCAGAATACAAATGGGGAAAAAAGTCTGGAGGTTGGTAACATGTTTCCAGTCTTAAAAGAAAAGTATTATTACGTAATAACCAGGTTACACGAAAACATGCACTGTATCTATAAATTATATATGTTACAGTTAAATATACAAATTGTGCATTAACACATACATAGCATCCATCACTGATACATGTAAATCTAAGTAGACTGTATATACTATATACAGTTGTATATGCATATACTGTACAGAACCACCTATTATATATAGGCAATAACTTATAATACTTATTCAATATTTAGATCAGCACTTTTACACATCCTTACACTGTTTGTATTCCTGTTTATAATTTACAGAAACCTGTATATACACATTGTATCTTGCTGTCCATTTGTTGTTTCCATATACATTTATATATCATGTGACATATATGATGGTTAAACATTTGCTTATTTTTGGTCAACTTTGTTTACCTGAGCTTTGTTTTTGGAGCTGCGTGTAACAAAACAGCCAAATCCCTTGAATGAGTAACCATAATTGGCCAATCAAGCTAATTCTGATTCTACTGGAGGCTGCTGACACATTACATTTTTCATATCTGTATTGGCTTGAAACAATACTTGATCATTGCCATCATTTTGGGAAATATGTGGGAAAATAACCTTGAATCAGAATAAAACATCATCTACAAGGTGAACTCCAGCATTGTACAGTTGTACAGTTATTAATTTATTGAAGAAAACAATTAGCAAATAACAGAATATTTCTATTCCAACTTTGAATTGAGATTTACATTGTTCACATTCAAGACTGTAAATCAGTGCAGTCATTGCTGGTTTTCTATCTGTTGCTGCTGCCAGACTCACTGTAGACGTCCTTTGTGATTTATCACTTTCTGAGGGTCCTGATATCTCTCTGTTCAGGTTGTGATGGGAGTGATAAAACCAGCCAGTAAAGTAATGTCAGCTTTCTATAACCACAGCTGGTGTTACTCACAGGAGGGCTGCTTTGATGTAGTTCAGACATTTGGGGAGAGTCTTTGGGATGCCACGTTGTGACTGACAGGGCAGATAGAAGGAATACCTACAGTTCATAGTCGCACACAGACGTCACTGTATCTCCGTCAGTCATGATCAGCATCGTAAACTGTCGTGTGTCTCAGATGCTCACATTATCGTTAAGTTAGAAGTGACTGATGGGCATCGTTGGGAAAGTGGGCAGAAGCACTCACAATGAATATGTGATTGCTACATGAGTTACTTATGTAATAAAAGCCATAATTCAACAGTGCATAACAGTAATCTCTCCTTATTAGATACCCCACATCAGCATGATTCTAAAAACCCATAACATCCATTTACCTTTTGTAAAAGGTAATTTGTAAATTTCAGAAATTCTGTTTGTGCATTTTTGGCCATGTCAAGAAAGTAGACATAAAGTCTCAGAACAACAACAATACAGCTTGGTAGCCAAAATAGTATACAAAACCTGTAAAAAATATGACCGTCTTGGTCTGCGAAGTAGATAGAAATGCCTGGTTTGCCTTCACATGTCATCACATCTGGGAACAGGTGCTCTGTATGTGCAGAGTTGGTAGTGCAACTATCAAGACACAATGGTAGGAACAGGAACAAAACTCCTGATTTGCCCCTGGCTATATGGTTTCAGATGAAATACTGGATAACAACCTTGAAGCTGGGGGTAAACAAGATGAATCCACAGTGGAACCTATAAACATTAGAAAACTGTTGTTGTACAGGGCAGCTCCCAGAGTGTGTAACTGTTTGAATGTGAAGCAGGGTGTTGCTGGGAAAACGAGTAGCCCACTCACCCTGCCTTAGAGAGAGAGAGAGAGAGAGAGAGAGAGAGTAAGATGGAGAAACTAGCTGACCTGGCTGGGGGTCAGACCGGGTTCAGGTTTGTGAACTGACCACTGTGCAGTCTCCCATGGCCTGGTGCTCTCAAGGACGGCTGATGTGAACCCCAGAAGCTTTCTCTCCCGTCTGCAAGGCACTCCCAGATCATCGCTGCTCTGCTATTAGTGTACTTCGAGAAATTCCACTTAATTTCATTTTAGAGAGTTCCCATTTACTCCTGCTTTCCTTTGACGTGGTGGCTATGAATATGCTGCATATTCCTGTGTTATGACAGCTTGTTCTGCAATTCACTTTAGGCATGATCGAGAGAAAAGAGTTTGACCTGTCCCATAATTTTCCTTCATGAGATGACAAGACAGTCATTTGATACATGTTTAAAATGCAAAAGCAGCAGGCTGTAAGATAAGTCAGAGGCATTTCGAGAGAAAAAGTCAGTTTTGTTGTTTGATATTGGTTTCTCTGCTAATTTTGTGGAGCAGATGTGACAAAAGACGTATCTTCATTGTCTATGGAGCAGCTAGAAGCAGTATGCACCATGTAACAAAGCAAAAATGAATTCTTCTCTTCTTTCTTTTTCCTGAGAACTTTTTGTTGACAAATACCAGAGGTTTAATTCTTAAATTTGCAAATACTGTTCTCTTGTTTAATGAGTAATGACCACCATGAGCTGTTTATAATGGCTCAACACCACCACAACAATATCTATTTTTTCATTCTAAGGACTTTTGGAAATTAAATTAATGCTGTGCAGTTAAGTTTTCCAAGTATGACCCTTGCCTAATTACATATTTACATGGTAACATTCAGTCTAAACATTAAGTGATAAGCTCTTTTTTAACTGGCAATTATCTCAGTGAACACTGGATGGCATTGTTGCTGTTCAAGAACCCTGCAATTTGCAGCAGCACTTCATTTTTACTCACTATGTCTGGGAGGAGGCAGAGGCTATGCTGTGCTGCACTATAATGTATTTTCATCTGATTTGCATATTAACATTTACATATTTGATGTATTTATGTCTTTGTTTCACAATGTCATTTTAATCAGAGTGAGACTGATATACAACGCAGAAGATCAGATTGAGGGAAATATCTTTCCAGTCAGATGGCAGAAGACATCACACCTCACACATGTCACACCTGACTCCTCATGAGGGAAAGCAGTGCAAATAATAGTTAATCTAAATAAAGCATTAGCACATTTCTTTAGGTGTCACATTAGTTGTCAATCCCAGGAGAAGCGACAAAGCCATTTTACTCTTTATGTCAATGCTAAAGTCATGCAGTTCATTTTCTTGTGAGCTTAGGAGTCATTTTTAAAAAAAATCAGACTAAGGTAGGCCCTCTTAACATGTGATAGAAGTTAACGGTTCTGTTTACACACAGTTCCTTACAGGAGCGTACGGTACTGTAGCCCACTGGAAGCCACCCTGGAATAGGATTCAAACCAGATCTTCCAGTCTGGCTCCGGCACACCCAGTTCACCTGTATTTTGTCCAGGACACCAGACACAATGCGTCACTGACTCCCTAAAGAACATCACTGTCACTGCTGATGAGAGGCTAGTTCAAAGCCACTCTGCCTGTAAGTGATTTAGTTTCAACTCAACATTATGTAAAAAGGTGAATCAGGAAATGATTACTTATCTGAGTCTGTTTATGTTATACAGCATATTGCCAGTATTTTAGTTCACACTGCTGGTACTC
This sequence comes from Gadopsis marmoratus, assembly GCA_036023855.1. NCBI lineage: Eukaryota > Metazoa > Chordata > Actinopteri > Centrarchiformes > Percichthyidae > Gadopsis > Gadopsis marmoratus. The sequence continues at coordinate 33,433 of JAVQJF010017611.1, read as the reverse complement.
CCTCAGGTGAGAACTTTCCACCCAGTTTAGAGCCTTTTTGGGTATAATACATAATGATAATACTGATATAATGATAATGTACATAAGAATCTTAATAATAATGATACATATGGATGCCAGAGTTTGTCATCTGAACAATGTAACAGTTCCAACATAGACATAAACTGAAGCTACATTCTATAATACAACACATATAAAGAAATTAAATATTGTATGAAATGTAGGATTTCAAATATTCCATCTTATTTTTAAACACATTAGTTCAATGAAACTCTGCAGTTTTGTAGCCATGACAGAAATATTTTGATCAAGGCTTGTTATTCAAAGTGTTACTTGAATCCCTGCCTCTGTGAAACTGAAGAAAGGAATGTTCTATTCCTTATCATACTTTGAAATGCAAATTACTCTAATGACTAAATGTAAAACAAGTTCATTTTTTTTTTCCTCAGCATGTGGACTGAAAATGAAATGAATATGTAATGGCTCAAAATCTCTCAGAAAGAGAATCTTATATAGATATGTCTTGCAGTAAGTGCACATACTGTATAAAAAAGATAAATGGTCATTAGCCAGATCTCCTATGGCAGAAAAAAAATATCAGGGGCTCTTTTTAAAAAAATGGTGAAATAGCAGTCTCGTTGATCTAGCGGTGGCAGTGGTCTCCCCTTGTTTGTGACCTCTGTCAGATGACAGTGAAGGTCTCCAACAAGCAGTAGTGTTGGTGAGTAGCACCCACTGAACTGTCTCTTCCAATAGCAGTCGTCTCACATCCTCTTGAAAGAAACAAGTGCCTCAAATACCAATTCTGGCCTTTTCCCCCTAATTGTTTTCTATGCTCTGCTGAATCCGTCTTCACAGTCGCTCTGTTCAACAGCAAAAACTGCAGTACCATAACCTCCACTTTAACAGTACAAGACTCCAACGTTGCTTACTCCCAACAGGTAAGTGAGGCTTTTTGGAATAAAGCGTTACGTGGATGTGACCGTTGAGGTAAAAATGCATATGTTTTAGATGCAGCATTTCCAAGGTGGGCAGCAGCAGCAGCACAGCTGTCGAAGTGGGTTCTTCTCCTTGTACCTAGCGGCCAACTTGAACTTCTCGTTAGATGCAGCCACGTAATCCTGTGTCCTCTCTACAGTCGTTTGGATGTGTTCAATGTAGCCCCCTTGCTCCTCCACCAGCATGAAAATGTCCATGAACAGGTCCTTCAGCTCCTTTATGTTGTTCTCCAGGTTCAGCAACTCCTGTCGGTGGAGAGGGATAATGGGATTAATACTGTCAATATGAGGAACCTTCACACGACAGTAATACAGCATAATCTTTTTGTTTTGAATTATAATGCAACAACACAATACGCAAGAAATCTGTTTGGAACTTTTGTCATAGCCTTGGGTTTTGGGAGTTGTTCGCCACTATCCTCACCTTGTGTCGCTGCTCAATCTCAGATAGCTGCGACCGTGTGATTCTGGCATCATTCAACAGGTTCTCATTGAAGACCTCCCATTTTCCTGTGGCCACCATCTCATTCACCTCTTCCTCTGTCACATCCCTTCCTGATACCTCCAGCTGCCGGATAATGAAGTGCTTACAGCGCTCCAGCTTGGTCAGCAAACCTTCATTATACTGCACCATTACCTGGACATAATTATAGCAAAAAGAGAGGAAAGTAAGAGGAAGGGGAGGGGAAATTAAAAATTAGAGGACATTTAAGTATATTCTTTTTATTTTTTTAACTTAAGCGTAATTGCACTTGGTTTGTTCCCTCTTGTAAGTACTGACAGTATACAATGCACACAAGGCATTTACTGTAAGGTTTAACATGCAAATATAGACATGATAAAATTAACATAAACAATTAAGTGCTTCAGTTTGCTGGTTCTGGCACTACTAATTGTATCTGTTTGTATGTTACTTAATTATATTTCTCTTTTTTGCCTGCCAACAGTCCTTGCCTTTGTCCACTATGCTATCAAAAGTTCTAAATGTGCTGTACAGTGATGGTGAAAAATGTGCTTCACAGTACTGTTTTTCAGTTAAGTCTCTGAAGGTAAAGTTAGCTACCTGCTAATATTTCATACCATATATACATGTAAAACACATCACTTTCTGTGCACTAAAGGAGCATTCCCAGTAAAAAAAAAAAGATAAAGAAAGTTAAGTGTTATATAAAGTTTGTGGTAGGCTCATGTTCACAACCTGCTGGAATTTGCGGTACAGTGCTGCATGCTGGGAACGCTGTATTCTCGTTGTAACAGCAGTGGGTCCCTGCTGGTCCTCAGTCCTTTGGGCCTGTTTTGAAAGGGCATCTAACCGTCGGTGGAGGCTTTCAGCCTTGAGCTTGATGTCCCAGGTTATACTGCTCTCTTTCTTCATCACACTGAAACGACGCATGGTCGCCACCAGGGTCTTTTGCTGCTGGCTGAATTTTAGGATCTGTTTGTAGTTGAGATTAGACAAAAACGTGTGTTCAGTGTCAATTCTGACCACAAGTAAAAACTATAACCAGAAGCTGCATGATCATACAGTCTTGATCTTCTATTGTTTCAGTCAGATTTGGAGTTTTATATGATCAGAAATAGAAAAAATAAAGAATTAATGAAAAATGTTTTCTAGGTATAGTATAGCACAGCAAATGTAATGCAACCAAGTTTATTAGATATAAATGCAATGCAATAATTATAAAGAAATTATAAAGAAAAAAAACAAACAAACAAAAAAATACATACCTCTGTCTCCAGTACTGCGATATCATCTCGGATTTGCCTGGCCTCAGATAGGAAGTTTTCAATGATTGGTTCCTCCTCAAACACCACAGCCTGTGGCGTTATGACCCCGACCACCACAGTGTCATCATTATCACCCTCCACTGAAAAAGGGTTGGTATTCTCACTTTCTGCCGCAGGCAAATCCTGAGCCCTCCGCTGCAGCTCCTCCAAACGATCTCTCATTGTGGAAGAGCCCTTACCAAAGCTCGCTCCTCAGGACACAAACTTATTTTTGTATGTAAAGTTCTGGTCAATGCCGACGAGAGGACTCTGAAAAATAAATAACATGAAAATATAATGATTCCTGCCGGCGAACTGGTTGTTGCAGAAGACAACAATGAGTATAAAGCAAGGGAAACCAGAAAATATCAACATTAAAGTAGAGGGGAGAAAAAGGAATATATCAACCGATGCTAAACTGAATGTGTAAAGTAGGGGTGTGGATGGCAGTATTAACTTGTAACCAAAGGCAACATACTGTTACAAATTATTTAACTATAATAAGAAATACAGAGCCTGAACTATTAAAAACAGTATCAAAATGACACATGAACTATATATATGTTGAAACATGAAAATGCAAAATGTAGGAAAAATACATCATGTAGTATGTACCTACAAATGTCATTTACATACTACTATTTTGTTGCTCCAGTTACTGAGGGAAGCGTAACTGCTGACAGGATTGTATTAGGTGGAAACATATTTTCCAGAGAAGGACCGTGGCCCTGGATGTTTCCCAACCCTTAACCGAGTGCTGTGAGTGCCTCAACACAACCATAAAAAAAAGTTTAATAATGATATTGTAATACAAGCGCGCATATTATAGGAAAACAAATAAAACACGTTATCAGTAAACGTCTTACTGATACGTTCAGTATCAACATTTTGCAACTTGTTGGATGTTAATCCATGTTTCCTCATCACATTGCCAAAAAAAACATTATTTAAAAGTAGCAGTATATAAACTGAAATTCTAAAAGACAGGATTGGTTGTAGCTGTCTTCGTGTAGCACGTAAAGCCACATGGTGAACCTCAGGACAGGGACTGTCACTAAACACCCCGTCCACCCTGTGGAAATAATTACTTTACAAAATACCACTCCTGCAGTCAAAGCAAATGCACCTGCAGTTAACTGTGTACCCTGGTGTGTCCAGTTTGACTCACCGCCTGATCAGTGTTTGTTTACAGCATTATAAGTTCATCTGTCCCGATATGAGCATAACTGATGAGCCATATCTGCACTCTGCTGAACACTGAGATATATTTTTAACTGCATGAAAAACAACATGAGATGAGCGAGCAGAAGGTTTATCTGTGACATCACTCAAATTGACCTGAGTTTGTTTTCCCACGGGAACTGTGTTGGTTGTTTGTGCTCAACAACACACTCAGCAAAAAGAAGTGAAGAAAAATATGCTTTCGGAAGTTTAGGAAAAGTGACCCTGATAGATGAACTAAACTAAAAGTACATATAACAAGTGCGCACACAATATGTCAGATCTGACTGTTGTTGTTCTTTTGAAATAATAAAGAAAAGATATCGCCACTGTTTCACTGTTGAAGTCTGTAACTTCAGCATGCCGATGTCTGCCAAAGCTGAAGTACTGTAAACAAGCGAGGTGCTTATGATTAAAATCTGAGTTCCTGAATGCATTTGACAAGTAAAGTGCATTCAACCACAAATTCCTAAACATTCAAATGGGTATGCCAACATTTTGAAACTGCCATGGCAACACGAGGATTTGGGGTTTAGAGGCCCTGAACATAATCTTTTGGAAGCACATGATTGTGTGGGGGGAAGAGTGTTTGGCTGCTGAGAAATGGAGCATTTCAAATCACAGACTATCCCATTTCTGGATAGATTTCAGACAGGAAAGACACTATTGTTTGTGTGTGTGTGTGTGTGTGTGTGTGTGTGTGTGTGTGTGTGTGTGTGTGTGTGTGTGTGAGAGAGAGAAAAAGACTACAAACTTCTCAGAGCTCAAAGAATGCAAAAGTATGCTCTGTTTTCTTGGCTGAACTCTTTCCCTCTCATTTTCCTCTTTCGTTCTCCCTACCTGCCCAACCTAGAAGAGCCGATTAAAAAAAATTGCTCAAAGCGTTTGGGAGCACATTCTCCTGTGTTTAGCATAAAAACCTGAGAGAAGTGGAGCAGGGTCTAGGCCCTCTCTCGCTCTCTCTGTGATTGAACGTTTTGTTCTCTGTACCAAGCCAAAATTTTCTTCCTGTTACCCATCTGCTCCTCTTTCTGTGTTTCTCAGGGAAATGTTATGTTGACATTCTCTCGTCTACGTGCAGGTGGAACAGTAGGAGTTCTCACATTGTATTTTATCGCAGGTCAAATAATTGCACCGTGGCCTTTTAACTTTACACAAAACAGAATGAATTCTGCTTAAACTATTCCAAAAGTTTTAGATAGTGAAGTAAGTGGTCCAACTTTACTCTATGTTCAAGCTAGACTGCAAAAGAACAACATACAACATAGAAAACTGCCAAAAGATGGTTACAAGAGTGTAGGATTTACTTATACATACTCGCTCTACAATCTCAAATCACAACATACTTTAACACACATTTACAATCTGAGGCTGTAGCAAACATTCAGTCTAAAATGAGGATTTTACCTTAACGTTGTTAATACTCCATCACAGGCTGACTGCTGAGGATTCCCATTCAGAGTCGACCAGAAAGATAATACAAGACAGGCTCACACATGGTTTCATTTCATCGTGTCATCTTCGGGTCTCTTTACATTCACCAGACGCTCATCAGCTGGGCGTTGCAGATTTGAATCGTGTGCAACAGTTATACCACTAGCTGTTGATCAGGACAGTTACACTCACAAGCAGGGAAAAACTTTAAGAAGTCTGGTTGAGCCAGTTACAAGCACCTCCCCTCACCCTTTGAGGACAGGCCTGGATACGGCCAATAGGAAGGGAGCAGCCGGGAGGCCGATTTTCTTATCTAAAGAAATGAGAGGTGACGTGATAAAGTAAATGATGAGGGAGAGACGGCATAGGGAGCACAGGGAGCTCATAAATCCTACCCTCATGGTTATTCCTGAACAGAAAAGAGCAGAACAAATAGGAGTGTGTTGTGTACATAGCTAAGGCCAAACAACGAGGACTGCGGTAAGGGTGTCAACCAGGGCGTTGGGTTTCTGATCCGCGAAGTTAATTTCTATGTGAAGTGTCTGGGTTGGCGGCATAAACCCTCATAGTCCTGGTGGCATTGTGCTCCTTAGGCCCCAGTAACTCTGCTGAGTACTTTTGACAGATTCCTACTGACAAGCTCTCTAAAACCCAGGCGCCTCCTCAACACGGGGAGGGACACAGTCACTCTTTGCTATGCAGCATAACGCACTGCGCAAAGCTGTTTGAACTGCGGCGTCTGAGCGGGAGAAGGGAGACAAGTTTTGAGGATGAGAGGAGTTTGGTGGGGACAAGAGTTCGCGCTTCGTCACTTGAAACTTTGGAGGCTGGTTGCAGAATTTCTGTCATTTTTGTCCCGCCCCCCCCCCAACTGTGAGGTGAAAACCTTGCAACAAAAACAAGCAGCCATGTTGTTAGTGTGGTGGCCAGTGATCCACAGGAGGGTGCACGTAAGGTGAAGGATCAGATATTATATTATGTAACAACTTTGGAACATATACGTGAGCTTTATGATCTATCGACGGTGTGTTTATGAGTTCATCAGTTAAAACAGTTTCATGGCCTAAGGGTCCATTATTTTCTGACCTAAAGAGGACAATTTAATATTTTAACTAAAGTTTGGAAATTATTTGTGGCTAGTGACATTGCTGTCATGAAGAAACCTCATCATTTCGGTTTTTCTGATTTCCAGTGGGTGGCGATGTGTAGCTTCAATGAAAACAATTAAAAGCACATTAACCATATGATGACTATGCAGAATGCTGCCGATAAAGTTTTATCTCTGTTGTACCAGATGCTGCTCTATGTCTGTAATAATGCCGCAGCGGTTTGTTTACTGTGATTCATCTATCCATAATGGCAAGATATAATGACAACAAAGCAAAACTGGTTTCCTGTGTCAGAAATCACCTTCATCAGCATGATGGGAACAAGCCAACTGTGCTGCATGTGAACCTGTTTCCTGTAGCCGATCAGTCATCTGTCCTTCTTCCTTGGTTCTCTACTCTGCAGCACTTCTCAAGCTCTCTCACAATCACAACCTCCTCAGACCTTGAGGCAAAGTGGATCTCATCTCAACATTTCTTAATTGTTGCTGCTCCATCTGTACAATTTCGATAGATTGGAAAAGAAGCATCAACTAAGTAGGTGAAGTGTTTGTCGGCAGCCTCATCGCGTCCCCTGACTGGCTATAAACTAGCTGCCCCCAACAAGCGCAACCAATCAAAAGCTTGGGACGATTAAACAGGAACACCAAAGCATAAGGTAGCTGGGGGTTTTTATTTTTTAAATAACACTGTTATTAGTGTGATTTCTAGTGCTACATATACTGCAGAGGCATGCTGTATTAGCAGACAGAGCAGAAAGGCAGCTACATAAAAAGAACTGGCTAAGGGGGAAAGTAGTATGAACGAAAGCCGAGAGTACAAAGAACAGACATCACTTCAACATATACAAGGAGAAGTTTAAGAAAGTAAGTGCTTAAAATGTGACGCAGTGTTTCACATTAAATGCACTCAATATGAAAGAGCGAGTCAGGTTTTCTTGGTCACTGTATCAAGTAGAGTTTGTCGCACAATGAAGCTGCATGAGAGCTCTCTGGGTATTACTGTAAATGAGGCGATGTCAGAAGCATTGCCTTGATATATCCTTCACTGTAGGGTCCAGAGAGAGAGAGAGAGAGGGAAAGAGAGGGAGGTAAGACAACAACTCCCAGACAGCCTCTCAGCCACAACCTTGAGAGTGATATTTAAACATTGCCAGAGAAAATATGCAGTGTTTTCTCTCAGAGGGGGGAAAAGAAAGGGAAGGATTAGATAGAAAACTGATATGGCATTGGAGGCCAATACTAATACTGACATAGTCATACTGTGCATGTTCAGTATGTTTTGCCATTTTCATGTCGCATTTGCCCCCAGCACTCCCCGTCAGTGTGGAAAGCCCCTCTAAACAACAGCCCGAATAATGAAATTAATGCAGATTTCATTGCAGGGACACCCCTAAAGCTGCTGAGCAACACGCTTCAAAAAACACTTGACAGGGAAATATCCAACTTTTAACAAAAGACTAGCATCAGCCTGAAATGTGGGCCTTACAGGAGGAAAGGAGAAAGGGGAGATAAATGTGTGTGGGGACAGAGACGGTCACAGGGGCAACGATAATGAGGTCAAAACCATCGTCATTAAGCCAAGCAGAAAGATTGATGCAGGGGTCGGTGGCCTTGCCTACTAAAATGAGGCAATCAGAGATCTGGATATTAAATGTTCCTTTTGGGCACTGTATGAGATTATGCCTTGGGTCATTTAGGCTTTAATTTACACTTGAGCAGCACGGAGTTTAATTGCTAACCCTGACAAAACTCCTTGTGCTACACAAGCATTACAAGTCCCAGACTGTTCACCTTTTTACCTATAGCGTAATCTCACAGACCAGACATATACGTCCTGCCAACCACGGCCTGCAGGGGCATTAACTGAAACAAATTCGACGGCACAAAGTCCTGTTTCCCAACAGCAATTGTGGTTAAAATGAGTGCAAACTGGAAAGACGCCAGAACAATCGAGTAGAAATGTTTGAAAAGACAAGCATGACACTGCTCAAGGGAAAATACTTTTGTTGAACCGCCATCACAAGCCTGGTGGCAGAAGGGAGTGACGGGATACAGGTGGCTGTGTGTGGCCTTGGAGCAGAGGCCATAACACGCTGCCAGTCATCACTAAACGCTGTCAACTTCAGAGGTGCATTCTAGTTATAAAGTGTCCCTGCTGAGGAGGCTGCGAATAAGAAAAAACTTTATTAGAAAGTTGACATATATAGGTTTCATTACAAATGACTTTAAGTATTAATGTCATTATTATGGACTTGGGCCTTGTGAGGTCAAAGGACAGCTAGTTTACAATCCCAGTGGCTAATTCACTGTATTTCCCTCTTATGCCACGTTCAAAATCAGTCCCTTTTGTTAGACAGCTGGAATGAAAAGCAGCAAGAATTTATCCTCTCCTCAGAGTTCCACACAATCAACAACGTGTCTCTTTGGACTCTCTTCCTATTTTTAAGCAAGCTCTTCAAACACGAGTTATTTTACCCCCTAGTGGCATGAGGCTGTTTCGTCATCCTCTGGCTTGTGTAGCAAAAAGAGAAGGTAGACTGCAGGAAGATGAGCACAGATATCCTGTGTACAGCAGGTCGGACAGAGTGACACATCACCCAGTTAACTTATTTCTCGACTGCTGGTGTTCGTTTCTTTCAATCACTCTACATCCAGAGCGCACAAACAGCCACAGACTGTTGTTGTTTTATTTTTTCTAATACTTCTTTCCGACCGAAGCAAGGACCCAGGAATAACTGGTGTTACTATAGTAACCCTACCAAAATAGATATTGGCACCACATTTTTGAGTATATGCTGTCACCTTAACTTGTCATTTATATATGGAAACAAAATCATCTTATAGATAGAGCCTGTGCTAGAAGGTCTACAGTATCCAACATGCTTACAAAGTGTTAAAATGACATTGCCTCGCGTGCTCATTTTCCTTTTTTTCTCTGTTAAAAGTATAAAATATTACGCAATTATATTATGCTACATGCAAGGTTACAAAGATTAGAGAACAAAATCTGCCACACCATCCCTACACACATGCACACACACCTTTCCAGTCTAGAGCCTTCGATAACAGTTACTCTAGTGCAGCCAACGCATTCTGAAGGACACCATATGACAGTAAAGTAGGTGGTGAAAGATCCTGGATGGACTGGTGAGCTCTGTGTCCACCTGAGGAGGCGAGCAAACACATTTAGTCTGGTCAAACACAGAGAGTGGAGGCCAGCTCAGAGTTTGTCTGTGGTGCCCTATAATACTGTGTCTCTCCCTGTTTGCTCCAACGGGGATTTAACAGAATGAATTAAGCAAACATCAGCTACAGAAACAGGCTCATTCCTGCAAATAAACATTTTTCCACTTGGCAATGGTAGACCTAAGCCTTGATAAACATTTAAGGTATTTTGGAGCTTCTTGAACTTCCTAAAATTCTAACGGAGGATGCAAATTCTGTCATGACTGGATTAATTTAGTTAATTTCAGGCATTAAGAAATATTCCCCATAGCCTACGTGGAAAGAAAACTGTAATACAATGTATTAAAAGTCAAATGCAAAATAAGCAAATGTAGAAAGTCAGAGGAAAGATTTGGAGTACGTTTATCACTAATTTCAGGGAAAGACAAATGCAATGTGGAGATGCTTTTGCTTTTGAAGGCTCATGTGAAGAGTCAGCAGGAGATGAAAAGTAAAATGCCAATTAACACCACATATGCTACATGTGAGATGTCGCCAAATCGAATTACTGTACAATATAAACAGCAGTTGACATTGAAAGTTTGCTTTATCCTCATTTCTGCATCGGAAAAGAGTAAGAATAAACAGGAGAAAGGAAGGTTTTAAGGGGTTAAAAATGCAGCAAAGGTTTTCTGTATGTCTCAAAGGTTGAAAAAGTCTTTCTGTATACATAAGTGAAAATCTGCCATAGATGAGTAGCATAGTATCGATCAAGTCCACAAACGGCACCATGTACATAATTTCAGAGGTGGACAATATTGACGCATGGATCAAGTGTGCGTGTGTGTGTGTGTGTGTGTACATACTGCATTAATTTTTTGAGTCCCTAACATCTATTAAAAAAATGAATCACACCATTTCATCAATTATCACTGCCGATTCCCATCTCCAGGGGACAGTAATTGTCATTGTGGTGGTAAATTGGCGATGTTCTTCAGATCTCCACCATGACAATGGCTTTGGCTTTTGACAGGTGGATGACAGGGAGGAGGAAGAGGGGGATGTTGCAGTAAAGGCTAGTTCAGCCTTAGATCGCACTTCCCCAGCACACACACACACACACTCACACACACATGCATGCATTCACGTAACACACACACTCACAGACTCGTCTCCCACCAGCAGGCCACCCCTAATCGAGATGGAAGAGCGCTGTGGCAGATCGAAATGCCTGCAGATGACAAGGTGGGAATGGATTGGCTCCCGTGCCCTTGTCATGTTGCGCCATCTGCACTGAACAGAGAGGAAGACAGATGGATTCCATGGCAGAAGGCTGGGTGGTACAGGCAGACAGGTAGGAGAAGACAGACAGCGATGATTTGAAATGACATTAAATGAAAGCAAAAACTGAGAGAATTTAAAACATTTTAATAATTAAATAAACGATGTATCTGTTTGGTGGGGCATATTTTCTGTGAGTCTCTTCATACTCTATACTAGCTAGTGAAAAAGTTAAGCGGCTTGTCATGGCATGTTGGGTCACATGTGTGATAGTGACACGTAGTAAAGTCCATTCAAAACAGAGCCAGAGCACTGGAAGTGTCACATCGCACAGCCCGTATTTTCACACATCCAAATCAAGCCTAAACCTAGCGATATCACACTTTGCTATTGAGGGTATGCGCTGATGTCAGTTTTCACATCATGCCACCTTCCGCACTACCACTGAGTGGCACAAATGTTGGTTAGACAAATATGTCTGGTTAACTGTCCCATCTCCAATAAATAGCAGCACACAGACGCATCCATAATCTTGTCAATGGGCAGCATTGGGTCTCCCACGCAGTCCACGAGGCAGCGCAAAATGTGCTCACCTTGAGCTGGTGACTTACATTTATTTACGTAAGTGTCTTTATTTATTATATGTTCCTAGACAAACGGGGCCTTTTAGTTGTTTTTTTTCAAGCTCTTTCTCTGGAAATGATTTGTTAGCAGTACTGGACCCAGGATCCCTGCAAGTGAATTAACATTGAGCTTATCACTGCAAAGGCCCCTCCTTTCTAAAGTGCTGCAGGTGCTGGAAGCCATACTTACTGTGGAAGTTACCCTATATCTACTTACACAGACTGCACTGGTGAGCCCTTTCTATCCAGGGCAGTCTTTTACAGGTCAGTGATCTCCTATTACTGTTAGGAGATCTAAACCTGTTCCTAGCAATCTTTTTCCCTTTTTAGCTGGACTCAAGCACCAGACCATAGTATGAGACATTCCCACGAGAGGAACAGTACTGTACTACACTGGTAGAAGAGATCATTCATAGTCAGAACTGCCTATTTCGGAAATGGCATCTCCAAATCATGTACTGCATTAGGGAGACGGTAAAGAAAACAGAGTTATCTTAGACTTTTTATCAGATTAATTCCAGTTAAACCGAACGACTCAAGTTTTGAGGAATATGGGAGTTCTCATGCTAGCCTCATCATCACCAACAGCCCAGTTAAAAGTAGAGGACTAATGTTTTAATTAGTTTAAGGATTCTTTGGAAAAAGCCACAGTTCTTATGTTCCAACCTTTCTGGGGTAATACGTTGTGGGTTGTTGGACTTTGTGTTGCGTTTGTGTTTTTCGGGGGCAAATGCTGAGAAGCAGGTTAATGTTGTTTCCTCTCCCTGGGGCATTAATCACCTGGTCTCATAACTACAGTACCTGCCAAAGTAATCATCCTAGACAGACAGGGAGACTCTGCCAACAGAAAGCCTGTGTGACAGCAGGGGAAACACAGAGGGATTGGAGGAAACAGAAATTAGTCACATGCATTTTGTCAAACTACCACTACATATTCGGTGTGTCTGTCTGTGTGCCTGTATCTATTTGGTTCTTGTCTCAGTGGTGACGGTTCAGTTTTTTCTTTTACCCATTTAACCCAGTAAAAATACATTTCTGTTGTACAGGTTCTAGTGATGGAGAAATGGTGGTTACATTTGTTGTTGAAATGCAGCAAGGGAGGACTCGCACACAGAGAACAAAAAAAGAGACTGGAGTCTGGATTTCAAATATTACTACTTGATACATTACAGGGCTGTACAGACAACAAAAAGGAGTGTAAAAGTGCAAACGTTTGAGTCCACATTGGACTTTCCTCAGTGCAAAATGAGGCATGCATGATGCGGACAGTTTTTAAGGTGCAGATGAACCCCTGTGAACCACTAAATTTATTGTTGAGACACACAGGAGATTACACTTTGAATTTTCTAGCATTTCCATACGACATTGAGCACAGATTTTAGACCCCTAACGTCTACAGAGATCTGTGTTTTGATCTTATTATGAGGATGTCCCAAAAAAATCATTGTTGTATTGTTTTTATAGCCCAATACATTTTCCATCTGTCTGTTACCTGTCAGTGAGACAGGCTCGTAGGCTTGTTCAATATTGTACAATGTAATGGATGTCAGAGAGAGAGAAAGAGAGTGAATGCAAAACGGGAGGAAGGCTTTCTAAAACATGTCAAATTGAGATCGAAGCAATCCCATTTGTTCCTGTTAGCTGGGCGCCTCTCATCGACATCTGCTGATGAGAGTTTGTCTTGGACGATGTCCTTCATTTCACCTCCCAAGGTCTCTCCTGTTACTCCCTCCCCTCTCCTCCTCTTTACACTCCTTTCCCTGCATTGAGATCATAAATTGCTGAATATAAAGCCTTGTTTCCAGTCCGTTAGACGCGCCAGCCAATGCCAAGGGCCTTCACATCCCCTTTTGCACCTCTGAAGGCACTTAGGTGGAAAAATCTGCCTCTCTCTCAATACACCCTTGTCTCTGATATGTGCATGCATCATTCAAGCAGCAACCCACACCCCAGCTTTAACCGCGTCCCTCCACAAGGCCACGTCGTAGCGTTGCTATTTATTGTGAGGGGACACTTGGTTAGAAAAACCATAGATTAACAAATGGCTTTTTTAGAAGACAATATATATCTTTCCTGACAATTTATCCTGTAATTGCCCAGTGTCTGGGACGTTTCCTTATTGATGCGCATGAAAAATCTGTTGAACTGGCCACACATAATAAATGGAAACTATTAAAAGTCACTGAAGCAATAAATACTGAATAATTATGTTAAATAAATTAGAAAATAATCTAATTTTGATACTTATTGTGTTGTAATTTTTCTGATGTGATATGTCACATCAACATGAACTTTGTTAACTATGCAATCTTCAAGGTTGAGACGTGCTTCTCCAGGCTGCACATAGGTGAACATGCATGGCGGTGAACATGCATGGAGACATATAATATATGTTCACCACAGCAAACTGTCAAAAACCAAAATAGACATTTAATCAACCAGAATAAATGAAAACACCAGTGTGAGTGTGCAGAGTCTGAGTCGTGTATGCTAACTCATGCTGGTCATACTGTAAATATAAAACATATTTGGTTTTATTGAGGCAGCTTTCCCAAGTGGGCGAGTCATTTGTTAAGGTTAACGCAGAGACTGTAAACCCTTGACACTACATATTCTTTGCAAATCATCACTATGGAGTCCAATCAAGATTATTACTGTTATGGACAAACCTGACATTAACCGGTCCAATAATCCTCTCCTGCATTTTCCCAGCCTTCAGTGATGGGATCAATTGATGGGTGCCTTGTTTTTTTTGATGTGGCCCCACTTAACACTAGCCATGTGTTTTCTGTCTGAGCGCCACAGTGAGACAGATATGCTGTCATTTGAGTCTCAGGCTAATCTCCCTGCACAGAGAGGTGTAGATAAAACAGGGAGGGACATTGGAGTTATTTGCTGGGAATTGTCACAACTCGGTGATCAGAGCACAACACGGATGTAGCGTGACCTCTATAAACGAATCGCTGCACGCGTAGCGCATGCACATGACTAACTGACCCTGCATGAGTTTGCATGCTGCTGTGTACAGATGCCTGTTTAAATGATAGTTTTTACAGGTCTGTCACAAACAGGTGCCGCGCCACTGCGCCACGCTGAACACACAAAAAACTGAACTGTTGTCATACTGTCACCGTGAGACAGTTTCAGTGTCAAATAAACAGTTACAGCTCATCTTACAAAGGCAATTGAAGTGTTCCACCTTCAACCAGTCATTTTTGCGAAAAGGTGGCCTTGGTACAGAGAGAGCACCCAATTTTAAAGCTTAAGTGGAGTATCTTTCATTAGTATAGACATCTGAATGTACAAAATAGATTTTTCTATTCATCCATCTTCAGATTACCTTTCTTTGGAATATATATTTGCGATAGAGAGATGAAAGTATATTTAAAAGGTTAGAAGCTAAATGATGATGGCGTTCGTGTCATCTATTCATTTTTCATCAGGTGGCCGGTAAGTGACATAAAAATTTGTCATCTATTTCTTTCTCACTTTATTTCAGTGTCTACCTCAACAGGCCACATCTGCCTCGCATAGAAGTGCTGCTCTATATGTCTCTCTCTCTCTCTCTCTGGTGGCCTTCTGTCTTCTTTCAAAATGTGGAGATTTTGCACATTTTCTTCCCAACGTTTTCATATTAGGCATATTCATATGGTGCAATTTCAAAAGGATGTATTGCTATAGTGTTGTACTGAGAAACAGACTAGTTGGTGGTCGCTTGCATGGTTGTTTCTTGCATTTCTTCTCTGAATATTTCTGCACCCACCTCTCACTGAAGTTGGATCAACCAATCAGCTTGCTTGGGACACAGGTCCACACAATGCCTTGCTGAGATGTGAGAAGTGCGCGTGTCGATTCCTCTGGTAGCCTCTGCAACCTACGGTTACCCTTAACGCTCTTCTTTCCATGTCCACAGAGATGCTCATGTGTATTTTCGCAGAAGCATAAGATGCCTCTTTTATTCCTATGTTTAATTGGTGTATTTTTGATAACAGCAATGTCCAAAAGTTAAACATGACAGAAATACTCAAAAAACTCAAAACTAAAAACTGCAGGAATTAACAACCTATAAATACCTGAATATGAGCACAGTACAATAAAAAGCATACTTACTTTACTGTACTGTCAGGTGACTGATCCATACCCAAACTCACTAAATAACTCTGCTTATCATAATTTTTATTATACATATAGTATGTATATAAACCATGTGCTTTCTCAAAGTTTGTCTTTTGTGCGTCTCTTGCTCCTGCTTTGAATATTTTGTACCACCAGTATGAATGCTTTTGGAGAAGGATCAAAATCTTCTAAACAGCAACTCCAGAGGCTGTACAGCATTTAGCACCTTATAAACCCTACAGACATCCATCTTCTTGCCAAGACAGATGTCTGTAGGTTCCCAAACAGAGCGGTGGGTAAAAAACAAATGTTGTGCACCAGGCCTCGTTTAACCCAGGTATAAAGGCTCATCAAATGCTGCCTTTAGGCTGTTTATACCTCCTCTACGTTTGGCAGCAAAATGTCTTCAGTGTTGCTGAAGCTCTCTGATAGTTTCATATGTTGTTTTGTCTGGGTGTGCTGTTGTGCCCTCTACATGAACTCCTGGTAATGACAGCTGGAGAAGAAAATTTTTTGAGGGATCCTTTTGTTGTAGTTTTGTTGCTCAATGTCTATGGTGTTGAACACCCATCGTGTCAGAAACAAATAACTCTCAGTGGGATTTCTCTCTATATTAATGAAGAGTACAAATTCAATGTATGTGTATGTAAAGCTAAGTAACTGTTCCTGACTTATTCTATCTATATTGATTATGCACTTTAATGGGGTGTGTTAAGAGTGTCCTGAATGACCCCCATTAACAAGGCAATTAGGATTTCTTTTTTTTCAGAAAAATATATTCGGAAAACACCTTACTATCAAATCTGCACCGCTTAGTCATCAAATCTTACCTTCCTTTCATTAAAGGATAAAATGTCCTGCCATGCCTGCTATATGACTTTAAACGTTAAAGGGTGTTTCATTTGCAATCCCAGAGGAATTACTCATTTCCTATCAACGTTAGCCCCACTGCTGGCATAAACCCCCGCTCAGAGTCTATTAAAGTCGTGTAGGACACAGGTAATTTAATTCATAAACTAAGATTACATCGGAGTTGTAATGGCCTAATGATGAAGCATGATGTTTGAGTTTCGGTTAATAGGATTGCCTAATAGATGACAGAGACCAGGCTATTATCAGCTTCTAAGGAGCACAACATACATTGAGAGACACACTTTGCCAAGAATCTTGCTGTCCCTCCTGCCTGCATACAGGCCCAGGATGTACTGTGGATCGCAAACTTCCTTGATAGTCAAAATTCCATTGTAGGTTATAAATATATTGGGCTTTTTT
Organism: Gadopsis marmoratus; assembly: GCA_036023855.1. NCBI lineage: Eukaryota > Metazoa > Chordata > Actinopteri > Centrarchiformes > Percichthyidae > Gadopsis > Gadopsis marmoratus. Next base: position 16,448 of record JAVQJF010017611.1, on the reverse strand, counting down.
CCATAATCTTTATTATTCAAAGGACAGTGAACAGAGTGTCATGTTCCTTTCCAAAAACAGTGGGTGCCATATTTCTACAATACTTTTGCACTGGGAGATGCACGTTGCAACCATAGCTTGGTATTCTCAACCCCTGATAAGCTTTTTTTGAAACATTTGTTTGGTCAGCTCAAGGGCATTTTGTCAGGAGATGTTTAGGAAAGGCTGGGGACTCAAATTGCAGTCTTCTATTTATAAGATGTCACTTTTGTTAGGCACAAAAGAGTATACTGAGTGTCTTGTTGTAATGTATCATAGCCCGTTTTAGCACGTAATGGCATTTAATCCAAGTGCTTATTCTTAGAATCAGTTGGATTCAGGTTCAGCCCCCAAAGCTATCATCGAAAAAAAAAAAGGTAATTTGTGACAGATCACATGTTGTCACCGTGTTCTCTACTCTAACATTTTTAAAATATATCTTACATCTGCCTTTTTATTCCTCCAAACTTCAGTGTAGACATGTAAAGTTGTTTTAGACTGAGAAACTAGAGTTTAGATAACCCCGAAAGAGAGGTGCTGACATACAGATTAATAACTAGCTCTCTCTCTCTCTCTCTCTCTCTCTCACTCTCTCTTTTCTCTCTGTCTCGCTTTTTCTCTTTCTCTCTTTTGGCTGGCTGCATTTCAGCAGCTTCTTTTCCTATTTGTCAAACATATGAATAATAATTACACGCCGTGCTAATTCATTGTTTCTCTCTACCAGTATTCTTTAGAATTCATGCATACTTAAACTGCTATTATTCTGATACGGGTCATTTCATGGCAACAATAGGCTCCGCATTGCCAGGTCTGTGGTTTCTCTTTGGTCTCCATGGACGTTTCATTGCCTGCAGGATCCACGGATCCATTTCATTGTACAGCATCAGCACACAGGTTTGCAGAAATTTGCATTTTTCATATCCCCAAGAATGAACTGTAAGAAAGAAGAAATACCGTTAGAATTAACCAAACATTATCAAGGTTTGCTCAGAAATGACTGAATGGTGGTTCATGTTTAAACAATGTTGCTCATGTGTGATCACATATCTTTAGATTCTAACACAACATAACAAATAGTATTTTTTTAATACGAGTAACAATAATAGTGTATATATTATCACCAATAACTGTGTTCAAAAGTAAATTTCTTGACATTTCACTAGTTGTGAAAACAAAACAACTTTAATTAGTATGAACGTATCACACAGATAATCATATTATGCTTTACCAACTGTTCCACCATGCTGAAAGAGAAAACACTGCAGAGAACTGAGTATTTCCTGCTCATATATTGCCACTGGTAATTTAACTTTAATTGTGTCCATTTTCATCCATTGGATAATTGGCTTTTAAGACCTGACCCCACATGGTCCCTGGCATTTACAGTATAATAAACAACATTTAGTATGGGGAAAAACAGGGAGCAAGCCGTGAGGCACTCAGAAGGGATGCTCACATATAGTCACAAGAGTCCTCACATGCAGAAGTGATGCAGCGTGTTGGCCACAGGAGGACATGGAGAAAATAAAAGGTTCATAGTAAGATATAGTCTTGCCGGTGCTGTAACTTTGTCATCCCTTGAATAAAGCATAACCTTTACAGATATGTGCATTGTTGAATTGCAGAAGTGCACTGTGATCCATGGCAAGCAGACTAGAACATTTAGTTTTTGCATATGTTGATTTTAATTGACGTTTGCTTCCTCAGTCTTCTGCAACAAGCCGGCTCTCCGGAAAGTAGACCTTCCTCCACATCACCTTCAGCTGCTTCCACAGGCATCTCATTGTAAAGTCATAATTCCGTATGTATCAACAATATAAAATTTGTATTTTTATCAGCTTTTCCATCTTGATCACACCAACTTCAGTTCAGTTCTTCAATCTAAAGCCCTTTTGGTTGAACCCTGTTAGCATTTCACACATTGCTAATGCTGACAAAGTTATAACTACTCTACTTTTTGGTAATCGATTATTAAGACACTGAAATTCCTCTTATAAAGTGTCTTGTGAAGGCTCATTGCTGCAGGTTGCACCTCTGTTTAAGCACAGCACATTTTAGGACGATGCATTTACATGATGTGAAGTTCAACTTATTCTCTGCGTCCCCCATCTGAACCCCGTGTCTATCTCTGCAGCAAACCCACCTCCATCCTTATTCTGTACATTTCAAAGGAAGCATGAGCCGCTGATTTGCATAATCCAGAATGTACTGCGTGCGTGTGTGTGTGTGTGTGTGTGTGTGCATGTGTATTGGGCTGAGCACTGACTTATTCTCTGCATTCCCAAATCTAATTATCCCTTCTGGCCTAGGGACAGGGCCCACTCAATGAGCAAGAGAAAGAAGCTGGTCGCAGATGAAAATGGAACGGACAAAAAAACAGTAGATCTGCAGAGAAAGACGGAGAGGACGAAATATAAAGAATACACTGAGTTCTTCAGAACTGGGTCACTTGTTTCAATAGTTCCATCCTTTTTGGGGAAATGACAAAACGTTGACCAAAATTGACTGACCCAGACAATTAGGAAACTGCAACTGCAAACTGCCATGCAATTTGTGGAGTTTTGAAAGACCTACTTCTTTTGGTTACACTTGATTAATTATACCTGTAGCATAACAGCATACAGACACAAGGACAAAAGCAATAAAGCTTCACAATATGCACTGGTGTTGCCTGGGTCATCCAGAAAACCCAAGTAGTTGTGTTGTCTTGATAATATGTTGACTAGAACTAGAATTTATTTTCAAAAACCCAGAATTGATTATTTTCATAGGTTAAGTGAACAATCAGTAGGTCATTCCTCTCACACAAGATTTCGATTCGAAATTATAAGTTATTAAATGGCTCTGATATGGTGGCCCTGAAGGCCAAAAAACAACATTAGACAAAACACGACATTTGACTAAACACAACAAACATTTCACAAAACACAATGACATTTCACAAAATGGTAAACAAGAGACATCATGTTAGATTTCTGTGTCTAATGTAGAGAGTTGTTTTCAGTGCCTTGCAAAAAGTGTGAGGATGAGAATGTGCTTATAGTTGTGCAGATCTGGGCTGAGGTTTTGCCCCTTGAGTGCCACGTTTCACTGTCTGTGTGTAATTTTAATGTGTAAGCAATCATAAAAAGCAGTAATGTCACTACTTGGATTTGAACATGTTTTAAATTTGCAGCCCCTAGTAGTGGGGCTGCAAAGACAATGTATTCTTAGTCAGCAATATATTTTTGTGAGGTTGGTCTGCATTGTAGGAAGTTGAAACATTGTTTGAGAAGTTGTCAGACAACACATACTTTAGGAAATGCAAAAGCAGTGTGCTTTTTCTCAGATGATGATGAAAAAAACATTAGATGCTTCATCCTGGAGCAAAGTTCCCCACCAAAGAAGTCTGTCTGTATCTTCATCCTCTCTTCTGTTGAGTTATAATGGAGACTCCACAGACAGGGCAAGCACAAAGTGGAAGAGGCAGGCAGACAGGCACTCAGACTACTGAGAGCCGGAGCTTGGCAGAGATCCGATCCACATGAGAGCCTCCTCAGATCAGAATCCTGCCTTCACTTAGGTACCCAGACTGACTCCCAGCCCCCCTCCCCAGCACCCCTCTACTCATTTCTCCTCGCCTTCGTTCATCTTAGCCTCCCTCTCATTAAAACTCTTAATTGACTCATTCACACCTGCTCGTGCACTGGCTCATTTGGGACAAGCCTCCACCACCAGAGCAGATTTTCTCATCAACTGCGAGTTCACTCCGGTGCACACTGTCCTTCGCTCACCTACGCGGCAAAACAATGATCTCAGACTGTGTGTGGGTGTGGGTGAATGTAAGTGTGTTTAAGACTTCCAATATGTGAGTGCACAGATAAATCAAAGTGGAAGATTCTTCAAGAAACATACAAGCTATGAGAGAGACTGCAGTAAATAATGTTTCATTATGATTTGCGTTAATATTAGTATTAGTGAAAGCAAAGAGAAGTAATATAAGCCGTGTATGGACTATTATGTTCAGTGACCGTTTTAAAATGGAATGAAATAATAATAATAATAATAAGAAGAACTTTATTTATATAGCACATTTAAAAAAGAGTTTACAAAGTCCTTTGACAGACAAGGCAAAAACAAGATACTCATAAAGCAATATAACATCTGGCCATTCCAAATTTGGCATGATCTACTGTGTGAAAAGCTGCGCTCAGGTCTAAAAGTATTAAAATTGTATCCTCCCCCTATCTGCTGCTAAAAGGAGATCATTCGTTACTTTAAGCGTCATTTCTGTGCTATGTAAAGCTATAAAACCAGACTGAAATTTATCAAAGATATTATTATGACACAGAAAAGTTAAAAGTTTGGATGAAACCACTTTTTCAAAAACCTTTGATAAAAATGGAAGTTTAGAAATTGACCTAAATTTAATAAGAACCAAAGGATCCAGGTTAGGTTTCTTTAAAAGAGGTTGTACCACAGCATGTTTAAAAGTGGCTGTTCAGTTACAGCTTTAGAATGGAATTGAATGTTCTTATAAAAGATATTCCCTGATCTGATGTTTTGATGATGGTGGTGGAGACTTCTGCACAGCGGTGTCCGAAATATCAGTTTACTGCTCATAGAAAAAGTGTTTATTGTACATGGCGAAGTAAATTAGTATTAGTCATAGTGACACCTGGTGTTCATAGTAGAAACATACTTTTAATCTTCACCCAAATATTTAAATTTTAAAATAACTCACAGGCCATATGTACTAAGGTGCCTGGCAGTACAAGTAGCTACTACTACAAGACCCAGGTGGATTCAGGTTTATCTGCCTTTCCCTGTCCCTTCAACCTTTTGTGAGATAAACCATCAAGTCTTTGTGGCCATCTCTATCAACTCTCAACCTCTATCCTCGCTTTAGCCTGTCTCTACCATCACTAATAAATGCCTCATCAAAATCACATTTCCTAGATGTAGATGGTAACCTTTTGGAAGCTGCAGGAAATGAGATTTCCCAAAATACACCACAGAAGCAGGTCAGTGAAAGCAAGTGGCCAGTTGTTAAGTGTCCAAACTGTCATCCATCATCCAAAGACATATCCTGTCCTGCCAAGGTCTATGTCACCAGTATATCATCATGTCTCACTGCTAATGTCCTTTCTTTCTGCTGTCTCTCATTTCTCCCCTGATCTATATTTTCTGAATGTTTTTCCTGGTAAAGTTGACTGAAACCATTCAATTTCAGAATCAGCTTCATTGACCTATATATACACACAACAAGAATAACATTTGTAGACAGTAAGACAAAAGTATAGTGGTGCAAAGTATAAAGGGTGCTGAGACAATATGATTATTGTAACAGGTTGTCAAATATACATGAGGTAGGTCAATATGACAGTACATACATTATGCACAGCGTGCATAGATTTGTGCTTGAGTAAAAAAAACTGTATTTAACAATGAGAATATATATTTTACAGATACAGTGGAAGTTTGTGTCAAATGGTTATTGCACGGGGACTGTTCCTGGCACTGTGTGACTGGTGACAACTGTTTATCAGAGTGATGGCCTGTGGGTAGAAACTGTTCTTATGTCTGGTCATTTTGGCGTACAGTGTTCTGTAGCGCCTACCAGAGGGGAGAAGTTGGAACAGGTTGTGTCCAAGGTGTGATGGGTCTGCAGTGACGTTTCCTGCCCAATTTACAGATATATCCAGCTTCCAATTCTTCCTGTTTGCACAAATTGAGTCCTGAAAGCTGCCTGGCACAAGCACAGTCACACTGTGCCCACTTTTCTATTGCCTCAGCTGCAATTGCTTCTCTTTTTTCTTCTTTTGTCTTGTTTCCTTCCTTCCTTCGCTCCTTTTCCCACAGTGTCATTTTGTGACTATAATGAGACTATGCGGTGCCCTCTGAGGGTAAGAGGTCACAATTCTAATGATCTGGTCACAGCATGTGTGTGTGTGCATGCATTTTGGCATGGATATACATATCAGTCTAACCTTAATTGTAATGGATTCAGATCAGATCCCACAAACAAGCATGAATGAATGTGAGTTTAACGTATATTTAGCCATGCTAGTGGCATGGTTCAAATTATGGCAATGTTGGTCTGCCATTATTGGATGGAGGATTACCATGACATTTTGTACAATCATTCATGCTTTCCAGAGGATGAAGGTTTCTGACTTTGTTGATCCCCTGACTTTTCCTCTAGCACCACCAGCAAGTCAGAATGTTTATTCTGTAAAATATGTCAGTATATCCTGGATACATTGGCACTTTCTTATTCCTGGTTTCCAGAGGATGACATTGGTGCCTGACATTTCCTCTAGCACCTGAGAGATTTTTAAATGATATATTTCAACACTTTCCCACAATGTCTACAAAATCTCCAACCCTCACAACAAAGTTCAGTAGAAAAAATTTAATAATTTTTTTCAGATGCTTTTGTGATTGAAATGGCAACATGTCAAATTACTAATATTGGCACGGTCAGCTGTCACTTCTATCAGCAGCCTTGTAGCAGTTCCAAAATGACAGAAAGAAAACACAAAATCACATTATCTCTAGGCGAAATTATTCATTTTCCTTTATTAACACTGGCATAGCTCAATCATGTCCAGAATTTCTGGAGTGAAACGAGATCATTCATGTCTGTGTTATGTGTAGCAGTGAACCAGTGACCTTACTGTGAGTTTGTCTGCAATGAAACTGTTTTCCGTGAATGCATGGGCATAAAATTTATATCCTCATTCCAGGAAGTCTTTCTAATGCTCCCTCCCACTCACCAATTTACACTCTGTCATTTTTTCAAGTAATTGGTCTTTAATATTCAGACTTGTGTATAGTGTTATATATTGCAGTCAATACATTATTTGACAAAGCCACATTGGGCTCAGGTTGCTGGAGACGAATTTGGTGTAAATTTAATAAAGGAAATCTAGATTCTTAAAAGCTCCTATTAATCATCAGCAGACAGCCAAATTATTTCAGAGCATTAGCGAGGCCAATAAATGAGACTCATTCACCAATATGTCTATTGACAGGGAGCAGAGTGAAATAAGCTTTTAATGTTTTAGATTATTTAGGGTATCAGGATATACAAGGAGTGAATGTTTGTGTGTGTGTGATCTTGTACTTCTATCTTTCTGGGGACCAATTTAGACCTTGAGAATGAGAACATTTTTGTAGAGTGGGGACATTTTGGCTGGCTCAGTTTTTCAAAGGCCTCTTTGAAGGTAATTGGTTTTAGGGTTAAGGTTAGAATTAGGTTTAGGTCAAAGTCAGGTTAAGGGCTGAGGTTAGCTATGTAGTTATGATGGTAAAAGTTAGAGGCTAGGGAATAGTGTCTGTGTGTGTGTGTGTGTGTGTGTGTGTGTGTGTGTGTGTGTGCGTGTTGGGGGGGCTAAGTTAAAATAACTTACCTTAAAGGTTATTAGAAGGTTATTAGATTTCACAGAGATGTTGTGGGAATTTTACTGAGATGAAACAACAATAAAGGCTTTGTGCTTCCACCACATTCAGAAAATCAACTCTGTTAGAGAATACCCACAACAACATTAATATTGGATGATGCTGCAAAACCCCAGATTACGTTATGTTTTTACCCTTTGCTTTCTACAGTATATACACATGGCAACCACAGTATCGTTAAGGTTGGGAAAGATTGTATACACCGATCAGCCATAACTTTATGACCACTGACAGGTGAAGTGAAGAACATTGATTATCTTGTTACAATGGCACCTGTCAGTGGGGGGATATATGAGGCAGCAAGTGAACATTTTGTCCTCCAAGTTGATGTGTTGAAGCAGGAAAAATGGGCCAGCGGAAGAATGTGAGGGACTTTGACAAGGACCAAACTGTGATGGCTGGACGACTGAGCCAGAGCATCTCCAACACTGCAGCTCTTCTGGGGTGTTGCCGGTCTGCAGTGGTCAGGACCTACTAAAAGTGGTCCACGGAAGGAAAACCAGTGATGTTGGTTCTGATAGAAAGGTGTCAGAACACACAGAGCATTGCAGTTTGTTGCATGTGGGGCTGCGTAGCTGCAGACCGGTGAGGGTGCCCATGCTGTCACAATGTTATGGCTGATATGGCATATATGGTTATGGTACAGTGAGGGTTAGGCAACTAAAACACTAATGTTAATGGTAACATTGGGGAATGATCTTGGTTATGATTAATTAAAAAAGCAAATGTTAATTTGTTTGTGATGGGATGCAAACTCCAATCTCCTGCATGAAAGGCTCATTCACCACCACCATGACATCTACATTGCCATGTTTCATGTGGTCAACAATTCCTTGGAGGTTTTATGTACATCACAGATAAATTAATGAGGACACCAGCCTGTGGCCTCAGGATACAGGTATCTACATTCAAAATTTGGTGTTATCTGCCTTCCTCAGATGCCCTAAAAGACAAAATAATAAAACAAAAGCTTAAAAAACAAGTAGTTTGCAGCTATTTTCATGCTCAGTGCCTTTCTCTGCCCCCTCTGCAGCCTGCACTTCACACCACTCAGAGATTAGTTCCCCCTGAGTGGTGCTCGCTCCAGGAAAATGGCCTCATTAACAGCCAACGAAGCCACGCTGAGGGCAATCTGACTCTGTCTGAGATTAGGCCGCACAAGGCCCTTAGTCTGCCTAGTATATGATGGACACTGGCGAAGAAATTGAAACCGTCCATGGCAGGGCAGCCCTGTGTTATTATAACATAAAGAACAGTTATTAAAGTGTCTGCAGTGTGGGGGAGTCAATCCTAATAAGCTCCACAGTGCTGCCTCTCCTCTCTCTGTGTGCTCTCTCTCATTTCCTTCTTAGTCTATCGCTCTTCGTCACGTATTCTCTTCCTCTCTTTAAAAACTCTCACTTCTGTCTGTGTGTGCCTTAAAAGTCCAGTGAAGGAGTAAGTTTATTCCTGGTGTGATGTTCCCCACGGTTTTGCCAATAAATGACAAATCAAACCTACCCCTGGATAGTTTGCTATATCAGAACTAAACATGCAAACAAGTTTGATATTTTCTGTAAATTATCAATTTAATTGTATTTGTTTTATTATCTCAGTGCTTTATATCACAATCACAGCCCATGCTGTGCATTAAAAAAGTCAGATTATTCAACAGCTCATTCCAAAATCTTACATTTCTGAAACTCTTAAGATAAAGACAGGTTCTTTTGATGGCATCCAAAGATTTTTAGGTCGTGCTAGAGCAAAGCATTTTTGACATGTGGAATAAGACATGCAGGGTTTGATCTTAACTAGATATATGGCATATATGAATTTAAAGACTTGATGCTTCTGTGAGTCAAATATTGTTCCAGAAACCATGAGCATCATTCAGGTATTTTTTACAAATTTGAAATAGGGTCTGAAGTTTGTCTTGACGTTTTCGTGGTCTATACTATGCTATCGTGACTCCTGTTCATCCCCACTATCTTACTGATGGTAGAGACATGGAGTGTGACTACAGCAAAATTGGCACATCATAACATGTACCCACAATTTTCCATTCAGACTACAGGCTTTACCTAAGGTATTCATTCTTTCCATGATTCATGTTGTAAATAGCATCAGAGAACTTGATAATAAAAACTTCATCAAAGGGGGCTACATCTGACTATTTCAGCAGAGGTGATAAAGTAAGCAGAGTTTGAACCTCCTTCCGAAGCTCTCTTTTTGATTCTTTGCACAAATACTTCTATCACTTTCCATCTGTACAAACAGGTGCAACACCATGAATGTCTTCCAGGAGAGACTGTCTGAAAAAAAGGGTGTGCCCTTATCCCCATACTTAAACGATTAACACTGCTCACCCCGAGCTTTATTGGTTTTGTCTGGTGCCACCACCACAGACATTGGTTTTCCAGGTGTTCATCCAGCTCTATTCCATAAAGAAGACAGAGATCTGTGTTTGAAAGACCCAAAACAGCTATTTAATCATTTGATTTGTTCTTTGATTACTTTGTTACATATACAGCTTTTAAAGGTCAAACATAAGCTTAATATTTTGGGTTATTCCATTTAACTCTTTTCAACATGAAGATAAGATTTATCTTGGAAAAACATAATTAGGCAAAAAGTAAAAAAAAAATGTTCTATTCGATTACATCTGTAGACTACTCTGAAGAAGGAAATGTGCAAAAATGCCCAAATTTAGCTCACGTTTTGCGTGTCTCTGCCACATTGAACAAAATTCTTGCTCACGCCAAAGTGCAAAGGTTGTGTAACGTCATTATGTACTCAGGTGTAGTTAGGGATGAAAACTTTCTCCAGCCCAGTATAACGAGTTGTCATGACTGTGGAGTATGGTTCGGTGTTTCCTATTTTATTTTGAAGTTCTTCTGGTCTTACTTCGTTTCCTGCCTGTTTGATTGGAGTCACCTGGTTTCTAGCTCCACCTGTCTCTCGCTCCCTCATTAGTCTTGGCTTATTTATACCGGTCTCATTCCTTTGTTCTCTTTCGGTTAATTTCCTCTGTTATGGTCAGATGGTTTCTTGTGGCGTTACCCTTGTGGCTGCATCTGGATCTGGACTTGCGTACTTCACTGGTACCACTGTTACATGGATGTAAGTGTTTGGTTCCATTAAATCATTGTATACGTATCTCTGGAGTCGTCTTGAACCTTCTATATGATGAGTGTTAACAGTTACATCATTCCAAAATGTGAACTCGATGTCGGTGTATCTTCTCGCTCAGAAGCGTTGTTCATAATCCCCATGCGTTTGATGGTAACAAACAGCATGCTGTGGTCTGTTATCTGTTAGTGGTTCGTTTAAGCCCCCTGCATACTGTTGCCTCTCCAGATTGCTTAATTTGTCAACATGCCAGCGCCCTGCATACAATGCATAATTACAAAATGATTTATGTGTGGAGCAACTACCCCGTAGAACGTTCCTCACTGAGGCACAGTATTGGTGATGAAACTGTGTGAAAGGCATCAAGCTGTTGAAGATTTGTTTAAGGTTGTGTCACCCGGCATAGTGATGACAGATTTGCAGTTGATCACCGAGAGGGTCTTACTCTCTTGATCAGAGTGCATCACGATGGTCACACTCGGTGATCATAGATGAGTTATTGACCTCCCACAGAACAAAGGCTTTAGTGGAACTGCAGCAATTCATCACATGCCGCATGGCTGGATATAAAAGGCTTCCCGTAAGACTTTCAGGAATTAAAGGAAACTCAAACTTCCATTTTGGTTTCTCAAGTCTTGTATATTGGTCTGTTCATTTTAAATGTAGTTTCCACTTCCGCAAGTGCTCTAGACACATGAAGTACACCCCCAAATATGCAATCTATAGCTACTAAATTAAGCTCATTACAAGGATTGTGAGTAAAATTGCAGTTCAGCGAGGCTCCTGAGTGTGAGCACCTTACTTGCATACAAGCCCACTTGGTGCCACTAAACATTTTTGTTGGTCAAACCAGTTTCTAAAAAGAATCTAACTGGCCTGATTGACATTTGATGTCTCTGCTGTGAGTTCTCAAGCAAGTCTACTCCCCCTCCCAGAACCTCATTGTGAGGCACAGACAACTTTCTCCAGCAAAGATACTGACTTTGCAGGGCACACTTCATGCTGCAGGCGAATCGTGACAGATTGGCTGTTTGGGTACCGTCCCAACTGCCTTTGTCCCTCACAAACATATGCCTGCCTCTGTCAGTCTTGTAATTTATCGTGCTACACCGTAACATCTCTGTTCAAAAGAAATGTTATAGTTGAAGCATTAATTTATTTTTTTCCTATAACACATCATGTTGGCTTTCCCTAGATATCATGGACTCAGCTTTTATTTATACTTTGACATTTAACCGTTTCAATCTTAACTGTGGAAGTTCTATCGGGAAATAGTGTTGACAGTATCAAACATTTATCCCAAACTCAAGTACAAGTAAAAGGTGTGGTAGATAATGCCTGCTGTGACATGAGCAGTGTAGCGGCATTTCTTTGTGTCAAAGGACACTAGGAGGCTTCTCTGTGTCGGCAAAGCAGCTTTGTCGTCTGTCTTGCATTTCTCTCAAGTTTTGGAGCTTTAGGAGCATATATTACAAATCATGACTGAACTGTGATTTTTGCATTAATAGCTTATGTCATGTATATTGTTTTTGGTAGCTGGATGTTATCCCTTCAACTGTTAAACAAATGAATCGCAGCAACAGTTTTATTGTCCGATTCCCTCAAAATCTGTTTACAGTTGTTGCCAGGCAGTTTATGCTGCTAAAGGAAAACAGGTTTATTATTAAGTCCATAAGAAGCAACACAACTGAGCAGTGACACACGGCTACATGCACAAACATATTTTGGTAAGATAGTGCCATTGATTGAAGTCCACCTAAGGTCCAATACACACAGAAGACCATATTACATCTGTTATCAATACCTTGGTATGTGGGAATAGTTGTTTGTTTGTTGCACATAAGTGTGTGCGCATGTAGAGGATTTAATCAGGGGTGCAGCTGCGTTTGAAAGTGTGTCTCAGTAGATGCAAGAGGACTACCCACAAGGTGAACCTTGCTCAATTAGGAAGAACAAACAAAATGTGTGTATTCCTCACTGTTGGAGCAGCGACGGGTGCTGATCAATAGCTGCCTCCCCGGGCAAAGCTATTAGCAAACTGCGCCACGCCTAATAACTGAGGGCTGACCTTTTTAGTTTAACGTTTTCTCTGCTCGGCTCCAAGCCACAGTGCAATAGCTGTGCGGCAAGGAGAAAAGGTGAGTGTTGTTTTAGTAGTTTGTAAATGTAATGCAGATTGATCACTGTCTTGTGGCTGTTATCGCTGTTCGTCAAGGCTGCTGGGAATAAAGGGGACAGGGCTGAAGTTCTATACTAGAGTGATTCATGGACCTGCCTGTCTTTATTTATATTCAGTCATGGTATGTGTCTATAGAGGGGCTGGCATTTACACTTGAAGTCATTTTCATCTTTCATGCATAACTGTGTCCCATACATCACATAAAACCTTCCCATGGACAGGGAGAATATGTTTTCCGTAGCAACCATCATTTTAATAATTCTACTGCCTCAACAATGACTTGTACTGAAAAGCTTTATGAAGTTAATAAAAAGTAAATTACCACAAGTTAAATTTATACTACAGAACACTTCAGACTGTTAAAAAGAGATAGAGACTGTGACCCTCTCTGTGAAACAAAGGAGACAAGGGCATAACATGACACAAGCTTCAAACCCAACATTTCCCAATTTCTCCCCCTGAACAGCCCTTTATGCAGTGTTTCGCTCTCGCTCTCTCTCCTGCTGCTTTTTGACGGAGTACTTTGCATGATGGACATCTCGATTATGAACCCCTGGCTGAGCTACTTCATCAGTCTGTCCATCAAACTCCTGTTTTTTCTCTATGTATTTTTCAACAGGCATGACTGAGGACAGTAAAGGCTCCAGTCCCCCTGCAGTGAACACTTCTGCTGTAAGTCAAGCTCATACTCAATAATGATATCACTTATGTGGGTTCTGTCTTCTTGGGGTGACGGGTTGATGACGGTCCAGGAAAACTCGCATTTATCTTGATGATAAATTGGCACATGTTTGGGCATACGACAGCTGGCGAATGTCAAATGTGTACACAGATTTGCGTGCGTGTGTCTCTGTGAGAGAGACAAGCATGGCCAGCAATATATTTGTGGATTCTCCGGTTGGCAGCAGCTGCTCTTCTACAACACTGAGAGCTTGTCGATAAACATCCATTTCTAGATTAGTCTCCTCTCCCACTTGCAACATCCAATTCCACACTATTTCCCAAGTGGAAAGCGTGTTTAGCTATGAAAATATTACTTCTACCAGCAGTAACAATGCTGAATAAGGTTGCAAATGAGGCAATTGAGTCTGCACTGGGACAGGGGATATTCAATATGATACTGAATGCTACTTTGGTTATGTTACTTCTTACAAATTAAATTGTAGATTGAGTAAATCAGTCTTGCTGAAGGTAAAGTACATTCATTTCTGTAAGGGGGAATCTCAAGAGACAATACTGTACCATGCAGTCTTAGGCAGCTTTGCCAAACAGGCTGCAAAAACGGCATCTCTGACAGGCTATTCAGTCAAAAATCAAACATTTCTCAACATCACAAATATGAAACCAACAATCATGTTTAAATATACTACTTTGTTGTCTGGCTTGTGCATTTTTTATTCTCGCCACTTGATTATACATTGATTCACCCTTTCTATCGCCTTGTAGGCGGAGCTCAAGGTGGATTAGATTTGACAGTGCCCCTGAGACAGTGGCAGGTAAACAGGCACTTCACAAGAGTTTAGTCATTTACAGCTCCCTGCCATAGATAGAGGAACTTGCCCATTCAGGCATTCTCGCTCGAGGGATGCCTTTTGTTAATTTCTGTTTTGTGCCTTAAAAGTCCTAAACTAAAGCAGGCCAGGAAAGCTGCTCAAAAGAAGTACTAAGCAACACCAGTAGGAGTGCCCACCTAGATCTGAAAAGAAAGTAGGGCTATGCATACACTGAATATTTGACTGGGTAAATGTGACAGATGTAGTATGCACTCAGTTTACAGTGTGCGTGAGCCTCCATACTATTATCGGAAAAAAATAACCCACACCATCTGGTAAATCAGAATCAACTGCTCTCTGTGGTCATAAGGTGATGTGATATATATTATGGGAATTATTTACAATAATAAATTAGCAATATTCTTTCTTTTATTTTAATTTTTGTTAATTCTGTTTACTTTTATTTTCGATTACTGGCTTTGCTTTAGGGAAAATGGAGCACATGCACATTACAATCCTAAGTCAAAGGTTTCTAACATTTCATGTCTTACCAAAGTCATCCACCAAGTCAAACTTCCAATATGACCAGTCTCACTGTGTTTAATCTATCTTTTCTCTTAATTAATACTCTTAATTTGTTTAATAGCTAATTAGTTTTGACTTTTCACATTTTTCTGTCGACAAATAGTAATATTTTTCAATCAGAGTAGATTGGGTTTGAAGTCATTTTCACCAAATTTTATGTCGCCACATCATTGTTTTTTTCTATCCTGCTGCAAGAGGCCATCTTTTGGCATGGACAGCTGAAAAATATGACTCCAACCATGGACTTATTATGAGACAATGGGCCCCTGGGCACAGCTGCAAGGCTCCCCCTCTTACTGTACCTGTGCATTTTGTTCAGGGTGAAGCTGAAGAAATGCTGAATCCTCTCAAAAGTTTCCTGCCAACTTATCCACTATTACACCACACTCAAACACGCATAAATAGCCCTACTAATTTAATTGAAAGCTTACTGCAACATATGTATGTCCTATGCAGCTGCATAATGTGGGGAAAAAATATAATCCATATAATTTCATTTCGTACTGTATCCTTAACTCAGTTACTCAGGCAGGCTACTTACTCTGGTGTGTTTGACCTCTTGGAGTGGTCCGTTTAGATTGGGTGTGAAAATTGTCAAACTCTGGTGCTCACTGAATAACCGGATGCAGACTGCCTGTATAGTTCATTCTTTAGCCACTTCTCGTCCAACTTTGTTTTGGTTTGTTTGTCGTGTGAAAGCTGAGTCAGTAGGCCTCATCCTGCTGCAGTCCCCTGAGGTCCATGTAACAGTAAGGAGTACACAAACACTTTCACCTACGCATCAAGAAGTTTGTACATGTTCAGAAATTATTGCACAATATATTATATCATTTCAGCTTGGCTCAAATGAACATCATGAAAGGTGTGGAGGCCGTATCAATCAAAAGTGGTGTCCTAAAAAAAATAAACAGCTCATCAAGCACAGCTGTGATTGTGTAAATGTGTGTGATCAGTCTCAGGAAGTAACAGTGAGTCAGCTCAGCAGTAGTGTCAGCAGATGGAGAGGGAAATAGCCCTGCTAATTTTATTGAAGGCTGCTCCATGTATATGACTGCTTGTCATACATGGTTACATCCACCTCTGTGAGAGTTAGGACTTTGTTTGAGGTGTCCGGTTAAGGTTTAAACTCATTTGCATGTTTTGTATATGTAAACTCATTGTCTTGAGTGGCTCTCTTGTCCAGACACGCCCTACGATTTATCTTTTAATGGCTCTGATTATAATCCATGATCCCATTTTTTTTTGTCAAAATAATGCATAGCAACAGCTGATGGAATATTTTTGCACGTTGCAACCACCCATTTGCTAATATGTATACAAGGTCACCATTTAGAACACTTTGAATAGTCCCTGTAATGGTCTAAGCAGTAAGGCACAGGACCAAGGTGTAAAAGGAATTCCTAATTTTAATAAACTTCTAAAAATACAAACAAAATCATACATAATCACATTTCTCAAAATGCGCAAAGCCCACTAGCCCCTAAGCCCAAACAGAGGAACACCTACTCAGCCCCCCCCCCCCCACAGCCAATCTCCCAGACACACACAGGGCCATATATAACCACATGGGCCGACCCATATTCACCGATCAGGCCAACCTATACATTACACATTACACAATC
>JAVQJF010017607.1:0-14959 GCA_036023855.1 Gadopsis marmoratus | reverse complement strand
CATGGTGGAATTGTTGGGTCTGTACATATAGAGTTGGCTTGGACTTGCTCTATATTAACAAGTGCTATGAGATAACTTTGTTATGATATAGCGCTATATAAATAAAATTGAATTGAATTTGTGATCATACTGATCATGTGGAAAGACTGATCTTTGGCACTACAACCACAGCCGGCATTTCCTTTCCCCCCCGCCCACCCCTGTACTCTGTGTGTGTCCCCTACCCTCCCTCCTCGGTCTGCTTGTGGACGTAGGCCAGTATGTCAGCAGCACGGCCGGTCCCCTCACACACCACCACTGGCACAGGAGGGCTCTCCTGAAGATACTCCAGCACAGTCAGGATCACATTGGGACCCCCCTCAAAGATCAGGGCCACAACAGGAACACCCTGACCAATTCCTACAGGAAAGAAGAAGACAGGAGAGTGTGCTTAAAGTTTAGATTCATGTGACATTATTCCCTTCAGCTCCAACATTATTCATGTAATACAGCTCCACCCAAGTGACAGTTTGTTAGAGGTTGAGATGATAATGGCCACCTCACTGCTATCACCCAGTTTCCACCAGGCAAAGATGCACTTGACTTCATAAAGATAACGCATTGAAGTTTAGTTCTATGTGAAGTGCCAGTCAAATCACTACTCAACTTGTTTCCATGCGATTGGCCTCGAGTTTTATTTGTTGCACTTCCTGGAGTAAATTCAACCCAACCCACATAATCCTTTACTGGTGAAAGAGTGGTGCAAATTATTATTTGGATTTATTTTAACCTACATGAATATATTAAAAGTTGAGATTTAGATTGTAAAGTCTTAAACATCCTACTAGCTTACCTGACACCATCTGAATTACCCTGCTGAATTTACCGTGGCCCTGACAGAAGCTGTAATAAACACTATAATTATCTGCACAAACAGTATTTAGTTAACCAGCTATGATTGTTAATTATTTCTAATTAATTATTTTCCAAGCAATCTTGTGCCTGGGCAGTTAACCTGCTTAATACATAAAATAGGCATATAATGACTTTTTTCCAGGAAGAAAGTCCCAACCTGTGTAGTAACACTTTAAACCAAAGCAATACAGTTTACTAATCTATTCCTTTTTAACAATTTGTGCTGGCGTTAATGAGAAGGAAATGTTGTTTTATGTCCCATTTATTGGAATGAAATGGAGATGTTAATGTTGCTGTTATTTCAAGGGCACATTAGATTTTGCATTATTAATTAATAGTAAATGATCTTTAATTGTCCTTGCCTGTGGTCAGTAAAACGTGACCAGTCAAACTCAAACAGTGTGAGAGAACTGTTGCAGTCTGCTGGTAATACTGCCCTCATGTTCTGAGTATTGGTCAATTTTTAACATTTCAGTTAACTAAATTTTATTTTTAATGCACAAAACATAAATTTGTTTTTTCTGGTCAGAAGGGGGAACTCTATTTAAACTTGGATTTGAGGTACTGGCACACATTGTAAATAACATACAATACGATGGCCGTGTTTTCATTCAATTGGCAAGTAAATTTTAAGCAAACTTTTGGATGTATCAACAAAAAAAAAGGCAAATTAGGCACTAGCTGGCGGTAGAGGCTACACTTTACGCATCGCTGCAATCCACCAGTAAGAAGAGAAGAAGTGGAGGTTGCCTACTGGAAACAAAGCCAGTCACCGTGGCCATCTAACCCATCTCCGGGAGAAAAGGCTTACGGTTCTGGTTTTACTTACGCGCATGTATTCTTTGCAGGTTGATGTGCTTCTCCAGGTCCCGCCGCAGGTTGACCTCAGCACCGTACTTGCCCATCGTCCCATCATCCACCAGGAGGAAATGGGAATGCAGATTGTTGAGGACATTTAGTTTGCTGAGAGGATTCAGCAGCGTCTGATACGGAGCGATAATCTGCAGAATGGCCATGAGAAGAGAACAAGGAGATGGAGGGGGAAAAAAAAAAAAGAATACAATTGACTTCTTTATTTTTATAAAGCAATCCAAACTACGGCAAAAATCAATGCTGTCATGAAAAATATCAACATTAAATTGACAGACAGGTTATCGGGTAACTTAGGACATCAAAGTACAGAGATCTTTCGAGATAATCTTGCAAATACAAATGAGATTGCAAGAGTTGTGTCTTACGTCTCTGCCAATGAGATCATTCCTGTTTTCAATTACCCCCCAGGGTGCGATCCCGATAGTGCAAATTTTCTTTGATGATCTTGAACAGTGCTCTTTGAGAGCGTCTCCCACATGTTTCGCCACACCTTGGGAAAGGATGCATTAAACAATCAAACTTACATTATTTCTTGGACAGGAGTGTAAGGTTTTTATTGCTACTTTGCCATATCTCACTTACGATTCTGAATGGCAATTAAATAATAAAATGGACCCCTTAACATATACAGTAGATATTTCAGTATAAAGTGTGCCAGACACTGTAGATCCCATTAACCATGCATGTGAAAAGAAATAGCCAAGACATCTGAGTCTCAGACCAAAATGCCACATATGGGGCAAGTCCACAACAAGTGCATTATTCCTGGGGTTGTTTGTGAACCACAATCCTCAGCTAATGGATCTCATGGATTCAGCAGTAATTTGTGAGCCAGGAGAGGATCCCAACTAGCCAGGGTGCCAGAGAGGCATTAGATGTAATCACTGGTCTGGGTAATTGACCCTGTGAGTAAGGATTTAAACACTATGATCAGACCACACCATCTTAACGCTGCGCTGTGGCTGCAGACACACCTGGGCCACGACACACAGCCAAATGACACTCTTAAGAGCCCAGTATTACAGCTTCTGCTATATCAGCGCATCACACTGATCGTGGCTGTGTGTTTATGCAGGGGTGTGTACAATGTAAGTGTGAGCGAGTGTTCATTTAGGGAAGCTGTAAAGAAGCAGATGTGGAAAGTAAGAGTTATATACAATAATACCAATTCTTTACTACACTCAGAAGGAACACTGACAAATTTGCTGTGATATTCAGATATTTTCCTAAACATTTATTCCTCTCTTGTTTGTTTGCCATTTTTCCAATTCAAACAATTGTCATTTATGCAAAGCACCTAAAGCCAGTTTGAGCTAGTTTCATCCAACTGCAGAGCCACAGTGCCAGCGTTTTTCAGACCTGCAGTTTCAAACAAATCTGCGCCAATTGCAGGCAAGAAAAGTAGCTCCATGACAGACATTTATGTCATTTTATTTATTGTAGAAATAACATTTGAAATAATTGTTGTCGGCGTGACACAAATAATAAAAACATTTTTATTATTATATCTATTTTAACCAACTACACCTGAAAAAATATAACACGCATCCACAAATAAAGCTGCTACTATTGGTAGACACTGACATGTCTACTTCTGCTGCAGCCATTACTTTCCTTTCCTATAGGTTGACACGCACACAACTGGCTTCACAACGAGCTCAGTGGCTGATGAATCTGCAGCATGCTAAATGTGAATCTGAGTTTGTAAGAGAACTACAAGGTCATGTTTCCATTACTCTTGGGCTTTCTGTGGAGAAACAGCTGAAAACAACCATTAAGTACAGTTGAAAGTTGGCAAACAATACATTCTGGTATATTCTATTGTAAAGAAAACGTAAAATCCTCTAAAAAAAACAAAACAAAACAAAAAAAAACAACAACTGTGACCTGATTTTCTGCTCTAAATTACACAATTTCGCAAAAACAACACATCCAGCAGTGGGAGGGACCTAGCATATCCACAGGATGGTAGGATTAAAATAATCTCTCTTAGACTACATACCTGTGTTGACCCCTCCCGTGAGAATCCAGGCCCCGGTGGTGACTGCTGCTTTGATGAGGCCCTTGCCCACCACCTGCTTGATGCGTGGGTGCAGCTCAAAGTTCTGAACTCCTCCATGGACAGAGATGAGGATTTTAGGAAGCTCCATATGCCACTCCTTCAGCATCAGTCGCAGGATGCTCTCTGGCCGCGAGTCGTGGGACAAACGCACATACTGCCCACAAGAAAAGCAACATAACTTCACATGTGACGAGCTGAAAACAAGGAATGTTTGTCGTTTTTGCTAGAAAATCTATTCAAGCAAAAAAATCTATTCCTGCAAAATCCACCTAAAACGCCTATCCAAGGCCATTTTGATCCAGAGTTCTGGCCTGTGGGCCGTCAGAATTATGACAGGCTACATGATTAATTGATGATCAAAATAGCCAATAGATCAATTAATCGTTTAGATTAATAATGTGCACCATAAATAAAGACGGGGATAGACCTTTCCCATGATCCATTCATTTTCCTTTTTTGAAATTTCTATCTTGAAGTGGTTAGAATGGCATACAGAACACTACAGTGTTATTTGTGAGTTTCTTTAGTAGTAATTATTAAGTCATTCAAGAAATCCTGAAATAAACAGTCCACACAAACCTACATTGAAGAAAAGACCGTAATACTGTGTGATATTTTTCCAAAATCCATATCGCATTTAGCCTCACAAACTGTCTTTTACATGAAAAACATGCCCTACAGCAGATAAGAATTTGCCCTCCTACCTTGGCTCTGTACGAGTGAGACCCTCCCTGGAAGTTGATGACACCATAGGCATCAGTAGGGCTCGCCTCTGTGTGTTTTTCCACCGACCACTCCTCTACCATGGGCATGGGCAGGTTGGGGTTTTCACCCAGCTTCACATCCGAGTACTTTGTGGCCAAGCTGGCTGTGAAGCCAACATGCTGCCGCACCAGTCGCCCACAGCAGCACCTTGAGGGTGAACAGAAACACTCTAATTCATTGTACAATATTATACTTTATCTGAGCAGTTATGCTGCAAAGTTGCAGAACACAGCAGATAAAACAGAATATGAACAATAGTACATTTAAATTATGCTTAATTTTAAGCAAGGCAAGAATGTTCATCCTGACATGCAAAGCCTGGAAGTTAATTGTTTCCTGAGGAGGGTTGTTGTTCATTGAAATTACGCTGTAAAAGAATTTGCCTGCAGGCCTTTTTTGGTGTAAAGTAACTGGCCAACAGGGAATATCTCAGGCTAATCCTGTCATGTAACAAAGAATGGGTGAAACAAAGACCAGACAAATACTTACCGGACTAGCTGTTGGCAAATTTGGCATCCTGGAAGGCATCTGGAAGGAATTTCCCAACAACACAATTAATCACTGATTTAAATTTAAATAAACAAAAACAAACAAACAAACAAACACAGACCACCTAAATGTGGAGAAAATTTGCAAAGATACGAAGAAAGAAATAATGCTCTGATCCTTCCTAGTGAGAAAGACATTCTTGGTAGACATTTGAGGGCATTAAGGAAGGTTATTTCAGCTGGGCAGGCAGACCGGTTAGATTGGCCTTTAACCAAGCGAGCGGTATGAAACCTGCCAAGGGGACTTTCACTTTGATCGCAGTCACATGCAGGTCTTTGGCCCAATGTTAAATTGGCCCATGTTTACCAAGACCTCCGAATCATCTTCAAGCAGCAGCACGTACTGAAGTTAGTGGGGGAAAAAAAAACAGTGGCAAATAATTGATGTAAAAGAAAACACAACCAATAGAGTACCCAGAGTCATTTTGAGTTTACAAGAAGGAAGGAATGCAGCTTCTTGAAAGTCTAACTAAAACCAGAAATGGCTTACAGACAAAGGAGGAAGTTAAATAGTTCATATGTTAAACTGTGAGAAACAACTTAAAGAAAATGGAAACATTTTATTTGTAAGATTCTTGGTCATTTAACATTTTCTAGATGACTTTAATTACTAGCTGCTGTACCTTTAACTGTTCGCGAGAAGCACGCAAAAATTTGATTTGATTAGAAATTAATCAAATCTCGTCCCTAAGACTGGAAGAAGAGATGATACACAGGTTCATCACTGGCCTTGCATCTCCCTTAATGCTGTAATTATATAGTTGACAGACAAACATTAAAATTATGCAGAAACAGAATCATTTACTCTTTGGAGAGTAGTGGTTAGGGTTTGGGTCTACTTTAACACACACACCATGCAATTACACCGTTTCCATGGCTATCACCACAAAGCACACTGCAGTACGTCTAAGCACATACCTGTGGGGGTCCTTTGACACTGGAAGTATGTACACACATTCCCTCTTGGTGAAAGTGCTTTCTATCCAGGGTTTCTGGGACTGAACAAAGAGAAACAGTTGCATATTGTGAGCATCATTGGACAATGGACAGCTAAAACAGCAAGATTATGTATGCATTTACTACATTCAAGCTGCTAAGCTAATTGTCCCCCAAGGAAGCTCGTCTGTATAGTAACTGAGTGTTAGTGCAAACAGTGCTGACATTACATCCGTTGTAGTTTCACAAAGACAAGAAAAGCAAGTAAAAGGACCATGAGGATGAATAAAAAGTGGCGAGTTGTGTTTCCCTTAAAACAATTTTCACTGAAAACAATAAACACCAAACATCCTAAAAGGGAGCTTGTAGCACCTTAATCCAGGATTTACTCTGTGAAAATGAAAAGGGATTAGAAGGTTTAATAAAAAAAGAAAAAAAAAAAAGAACGTCTACTATATATTACGACAGCTAGTTCAGGAGGCACATCAGGTACATGTGTCTGCCAATGTTCAAAGCTGCAATAAAATAATCTCATCCTGTATCACTATTCTTTTAAAACAAGATTTATGTGACAGGAGTTTTCAATTAATGCCTCATGCCTTATTGTTCCCCCGGTGCGTCTCGGAGCGACCCATGAGCGATTAGCACCATAATCCCCATAGCACAGAGAGGGAAACCTGCAAACACCATCACCTGCTTTACACCAAAGCTTTTCAACTATTCCTAAAACTCAAATAGTTTTACAACAACCGAGGGTGGACATGTTGTGGACCAGGCGGTGACCAGCAAGAAATTTCCTACATATGACCCTCACTAGTCAATATTTCCATGTGCAGGAGTTAAATGCATAGAAACAGAACTGACTTAGCATGAAGGAATAGTGTCTAAATTGCAATCAATCATTTCATCCATCCCTAAAAAAAAGGCACCTCTCTCTGACGCCAAGATTCCCAGTATCAGGTTTAATGCCACCTACAACAAATGGCGGTTTTACGGAAACATCTTAACAGGTCATGCCACTGCTTGACCAGAGACACAGAGCCACCGAGTATGTACCTGGATGTCCTCCTCTTCATCTCTGTGTTTAAGGGCTTTGTACAGGAACATACCAAGGCTCCTTCATGCATCTCCTGGACAAACCACAGTCACCACAGCCTCCCCTGAGCACTGGATCATCAGCAACAAATCGCTATACTTCTCTCGGTTTCCGTCCCTCAGGAAAAATATCCATACAGGTCTCAACATCTACAGCGATACAAATCTGGCCTCAGTTAAAAGCGGAGTGATCATCGAGAGGTTGCAGCCTCCAAACTCCATCCAGTGTTAATCTGTAAGAAGCCACTCAGGGGGCAGATGAATGTGTCTGAGACCAACTAGATATTATACTTAGGCTGTGGAGAAAGAGACAAGGGAGGCGGGGGTGTGGGAAAGGATTAGTGGATGGGCAAAGGCTTCAATGATATGTGTGCAGTTGTCTACTGAAGACACACCACCAACTGTGATTCATGCCGTACACACAAAACCTCTCCCAACAACTCTGGCCCCAAACTTATTTTAAAACTCATTTCCAAGAGGACAGCATTAAACAACTCAATGCAGATCAAACTGAGGGCAGCAAACTAATGTTAACCTTTTAATGTTACAGGGAACCCACAACAACATGGGTTAAAATTTTTACACAAGGCTGTAGTTTTGATGTTCACATCACATTATGTCTCCCATGTGAAATAATTCAAAATCGGGTGTGTGACGTGTCCAACCATGACATAAAACAATCCGATAGATTCAACTTTTTTCTCACAGTAGTAGCAGCACTGCTGGAGAACATTTCTGAGCAGTTGGGAAATGATGACAAACACAAATGTCTGAGAAAGGTTGCTTTATTAATTTAATTTCAACTTAATTATAGCCTGTTAAACGTGGTTTAGACCTACAGCTATATTACGGACCGTGACCATCAACTTTTGTCTCTGAATTTCTTGTTCACCTGCTGCTGATTTTAACTGTTTTGTCAAAGTCTCATCCTGCAAGCAGTTGATATGTCTGAAATTTTACATTTATTGTGACCTGACTGATGATCTGATGAGTGTGATGTTTTTTTTGTAGGTGTGAATTATTATCCTGGCAGAGGCAATTATTATCCCTTTCAATATGGAATTATGCTTTGGCTAAACCTTGCCCTGAAGCCTTAGTTAAGTGTAGAGACAAACCTTCAATTTAGTTATATTATCAAAAGCACTTATTTGGTGTTGACCTGGCAGGTTGATTTTAGTCATGTGTGCATGCACAGTTATGAAAGTAATACACAGGTCCTAAAAATAAAAGTTAATGTTGCCCTTTTAGGAATAGCAAAATGAAAATGAAAAAATTTTCTTTCTTATTGAGCATTAGGTGACAAGATCACTCTCACATTTGTCCCGTTAACATGAAGCTAGAACCAGGAGAAGCTATCTTAGCTTAGCATAAAGACTGGAAAAGGGGGAAACAGCTAGTCTGGCTATGTCCACAAGTATCAAAATTGGCCTACCAGCACCTGTAAAAGTCTAAAAGCTTTTTGACAAAGTCAGTCTAGCCGTCATTGCCAGATTTCAGTCTTTATGCTAAGCTAACTTGCCCTGCAGCTCCAGCTTTGTATTTACCAGACGGATACGAGTGTGGTATTAATCTTCTATTGCTTTAATTTGATTTATTTGGGGGCACCTCAATCGCCGTTGGTAGAAGGTGTGTACCACTTAATAACTACAATGTCAACAGTTTGAATCCCGGGCCGGGGGACCTTTGTTGCATGCTATATCCATCTCTCTCCGTGTCACTCCTCTGGCTGTCAAATAAAAAGGCATAATTCCCCAAAAATCATCTTTAGTACATACATTTCTTGTTCAGTATACTATAATTACAGTAAACAATAAATATGAAGATTGTCATATAGTGTAAAGTTTATAGACTGGTAGGTATAGTGTGTGCAACTGCGACGCAGCTTGTGTCCCAGCGTAAACACAGCTTCAAATGACTTCAGTTGATTTTGATGTGCCAATTGGTGAGCGCTGATAGCAATACTATGGTCAAAGTTAGTTGAATTAGTGACATAATCCGTGTCTGAAATCTAATTGACTGTAAAGAGATTCACTACCTGCTGAACTAGAGACATGCGCAAAACCGCCCATGACTTAAGGGAGCTTTCTGCGCTGCGGAAGAATGCCTTCAACAAAAACACTGGCGTCGTCCTGATCCAACATGATCAAACAAAGTGTTAATGAGGCAGATGAAGCCGGGCTGTGTTCTGCTAACCTGTAACCATGGTAGCTGAGAATGTCAGGCAACAAAAGACTTGAGGAGTTTAGAGCCCCTGCCAAAAACCACACACACACTACCACTTCCTCGCTCCCTCCTTCTTCCTCTCTGGCTTCTCTCTGAGCTCCAGGTTTTATAGTTACTCTGTTCCTGTAGGAAATATAAGCCAGCGCCTTTCCATCTAACTGGGTTCAACAATGTCGGATGCTATGACTTTTAGACACTCTAAAAGTCATGTGTGTGCGCGAGATCGCGTTCATCTGCACCAACATGCGATTGTGGGAATAAATGTGTTCGTATGGAGAGACATACATTTGATCACATGCTGTCACTTTAGCTTCCTGTCATCTCCCAACACACACAGCAAAAACACAACAACAAAAAAAAAACCACACTGTAGTGTGAAGCCTTGCCAACTGAGCTGTTCCTTCCCCCTCCTCTTTATTCCAACAATGTAAAAAGGCTGGCTGGTCAACCCATCATTCCTCTGGCTCTGCCTGACGTAATACGCGGTGAGATAACATCTGGTTTGGCAATTCCATTACCCATTAGAAAGAGTGGAGGCTATGGGGTCAGCACTTTAGTGCGAGCAGTAGAACAAGGGGAGGGGTGATTCTCAGAGAACCAACAGAAAGGACAACATTTATTTTTGCTGTTCTATTTCCCCCCCCCCCATTAACTCTGAGAAACTGTATCAAATTATACTGGCTGCAATATGGCTTCAAAGAATTTGAAGAGAAATTAATGGAGCAGAAAATTTGTTCAACCGCCTTTCTGCTTCAGATTTTATTATTATACATTTTTATAACAAGAACTACAATTAAACCACTGGTCCCAGTGTTTCCCCATTCATTCATAAGGTGGCCCGCGATAGATTAATTTCTTCCACCATAGTCTCATAATGAACCGAAATTCCCCCCCACAATCATCTCTCACTCCACGTTAAACCCCCCCAGTATATCAGTTCTCACCCACCATCTTTGTTGGTGACATACTAGAATGTAGAGGTCACATTTCTATATAGTACACTACTATTGGTTACAGCCAATCTCGATACATTTATGGATTCCTTGCTAGTAGTCAACACCCCACCCTGTTGTATGCGCATATTTACACACAAACATATACGCGCTGGAACCGACTGTCTGGAGCAACATTTCTGGCAGCATTTTGAGGACTCGACGTCGTTTGAGGTAAGTGATTAACTAGCTAGTCTAGATAAGAAAATGGGAAAGTTTCCTAGGGTGACTCTGTTGTCACGTCTATCCCAGTTTTATTTCTCGTTCGCAGCTGCCAGCTTTAATTTGTGCGCGAGGACATATCTTACTGCCAGCTTTCACTCACACTTCTCCACATTGAACAGGGTAAGGACAAAGGACATGACTGAAGTTTCAGACATACGTGCCAAACATTTAACTCATTGCACGTACACGAAACTGTAGAATCTTCTCTATTTGGCTAATTGTAGTTACCTTCATTTTCAGGTCAAATCAGAGCTTTGTAACAGGCTGCAAGATAGTACCTGGGTGCCTGCCTGAGGGTTTCCATCAATGGGCCGCCCAGAAGAATTTAGTTGCACTGGAACTCTTTCTCCAAGCGTAGGAAAACGAAATGTCCAAATGCAAGGTGCAATGTTCGTTAAGTGATTTAACTCCATCTCAATAAACCTGCTCAAATGTGTGCTTTGGCGTATTTTGTGAACTGTGTTAAACAGATGTAACGTCTTAATTTTGCTCTCAAAGTGCACAAGAGTGATGCATTTAACTTCAAAATGTTAAACATTTTCTTCCCGGGGGGGTGGGTGGGGTCATGTCCCCAGACCCTCCTAGAGGGTTCAGGATCCTCTGCCCAGGATCTCATTAAACCCTGTGGGAAACACTGCTGGTATACAAGCTAGCTATAGTTATAAGCATGGACACAGAACTGGGGCATCTTCCACGGTACAGTGGGCAAAAGGTCGGTCAGGAGTTTTCCCATGCCATAACCTTAATTCCTCACCACTGTTTCTCTTTCATTAAGTCACATCACAGGAGAATGGCAGTTGTACAGCACAAACAACCCGCAGAGGTTAAAAAACAAAAAAAAAAGATCAATCTGGATATAGACACAAACATCGTGTATTTTGGAAATGCAATCAGAGCTGAAAGGATTAGTAGATTAATTGATTTGTCGATCGACAGAAAAATGAATGATACAATTCTAATAATCAATCATTTAAGTAATTTAAGCAAAAATTCTGTGCATCCATTTTTCTTAAATGTGAATATCTGCTGGTTTCAAATCAATGAAAGAAAAACAAAGAGATACTCAACAAATGCGCTGGTATCTTTTGGGGGAGGTCCAAATCAAATCTCAAGTAATTTGAGACCAATTAAGGGTTTTGTCTGCCAGAGCAGATTAGAAGTCTATCATGTCTCTGAATAATGACCAAAACATAAAAACATGACTAAACATGGCAGTAGTTCTAGCAGATTTGAACATTTTCCCTTGAAAACTGTTTCAAGAGCATTTTGATGAATGGCCGAGGCCGTGTCTTAATGGAACCTTTATTTGATAAGAAGGTTGTCCTACAAAAAGAATGAATGAGTGTTTCCTAATTTTGCACACTTGTTACACAAAAGGTAAGGAGAGCTCAGAACAAAATGTTTTGAGGTGGTCCCATGTGCCTAACCCTCTATGGAAACAATGTCAGGACAATCACACATTTTTTACAATACATCTCATAGCAGGCAAGTCCAAGTTAGATATCAAGTCCTGATTTTGGTGATCTTAGTGTGGCTCATATCCAAGTCTCATGTTTACAGCTCTGGCCAGTACTGCCTGTAAAATGTCTGTTAAATTACTGATATGAAACAGTGTGCTAAAAATATTGCTATCCCTTTCGTAGGGTCAAAGTAGGCTTAAAATAGGCCTTCATATTAGCTTAATTAAAAGAGAACATATCACACACTAGACATTTTAACAGTAACAGCCTCATCAATAGCAATCATTGCCAATCCGACAGTAGATGTAGATGAGATATAGGCCTATAAAAAGAACGTTAAATGGAGGGAAAAAGTCCATTATAGCCTTCAGATAAGATTCCTGGAAGTCTGTATACAGAAGCAAAGTCAGTTCATACGGTCATGAGACCAAAGTGTGACGGCTCTCCAGCTCTCACACTGGTGCCCCCTGGGCATAGCTCTGAGAGACTGCACAGCATGGGCTGATAACATGTTGACATGCCACCCGGACCTCCAAGCAGCTGTATAACCTAGCAATGTAAAACCATATGATGGCTATTCTTCTCAACATCTGGTGCTCATTGTTATGTGAGTTTATGTAAACTTAGATTAAACCAGTTTAAGAACAGGAGATGGCAACAGGGCCAGTGTCAAGCTACTGCTTCTAAACCTCTGTGCTGAAATAACAACAAGAGGGACTACTATACAAACAAAAATGTATATCTCCCTTTGCACACATCCTACACTAACTGCAACAGAAGAGACAGAAGATGTACTAAGTTGGTATTCCCTCCTGTGCTCTTTGGGTAGTACACAGTGCATGCAAGTCAGCTGAATGCTTGACCAGGAGCTACAGCTCTGCAGTGAGGGGAAGCAGGGGAGGGGTGTCAGCTGGATAAGAACTACACGGGAGCACTCCATTCATAAAACACAAACCGAGACCAAATTTTTTTTTTTTGAAAACCCAGTCCAGGGCCACCGGAAAAAACTTTAGTCATAGTCAAATGGGCTAGAGAGCGTGTGTGTGGTGCAAATGGATTAGAGCGTGAGATAACAGAGATCAGAGAGGCATGCCACAGTCACTCTGCAGGCTGAAACACGCAAGCAGTTACACACAGTCTCAGTACACAACCCTAACACTACTTGAAGTGCTAGACTGCGTTCTGGAGCGCAACAAAGTGGCCATTTTCTACCAGCTCACAGAGCACTAAAGCCCAAGCCGATGACCAGTTTAACCATCCACTGTTACGTAGGAGACTGTGACTTGCAATAATAAAGCTATATTAACAATTAGTGTTACAGATCAAATCATGTCGACTGCTCCGATTAACCAACCATTGGTTGATCAGACTGCTCAGAGCAGCAGCGCAGGAGTGTCCCTCAGCTGGAGCGTGCGATAGGCTCAGGCACTGTGGGACATAAGACAGTTTTGCACCAAGGCAAAGGACAGGCACCGGCTGCTCTGGCGTCGCAACAAATAAAGGAATATACCGTGGAGGGGATATATATCAATACCGTAATGTGATAGTTTCCTCATCTTACAGGCCACAGCACAGTTAAACCATACCATCTGCTGAATGTTATGGGACTGTTCAGTTTGTGCTGAATGAGCGACAAACGGTCTTGTAGCTGCTTGGCCATCACATCCACACGATCGATTACTTGTTTTTATTTTAAACCACTGCGTGTATGTCTTTTGACAGCTGCATAATAGTGCCCATTCAAGAGCCAATAATCACGACTGGGGGGGAAAAAATAAGGTTTGGTGATACGATATGAATTTTGCCACACTCTGTACACAACGGTACCATGCACCTTTAATACCTCGGGGTGTGTAGGGCAAGTGTGGGCAATGGCTTGAATGCTGCATTAATTTGACGAAGAATCACCATTTGTCAGGTCTTTAATTCACCGGAGTCACCCAAACCAGACTTTCATCTGCTGTGAGTTTCCAGAGAAGTTCACCATTTCACAGCATATTTCAACATCGTGGTATAGAATGACACATACTGTACCACGATGCGAGGATTCAACCACGTTGCCCAGCCCTAAGCTAAACTATCATCACATTATTGATCCAAGTACTGGGTACATTATGAGTGGACGCCGTCAGTATTACCCGGCCCTGTGTACCAACAACACTCTGGTAAACTCTTGACTCTCAGCTGTGGCTACACACCATCTTCTCTTTCCATTCACCCCGAGCTGTTCTTGGGGGGGGGGGGGGGGAGGCTGTGTGCTTGGCACGAAAAGGAAGAGGAGTAAAAACAAAGAAATACAACTCACGCAAAAATATATGTTGAGACATGTCTTAAGCGACGTCTGTAGCAGCAGGCCGAAAACGTTTTAACTCTCACCAACCAGCACAGGGTCATGAGTGGGCGCACAGGGCTCCAAAATAAAATAACAAAAAAAAAAAGGGTCTGCGATAATAAATAAACGCACCGTTTCAACATCACTTAACTTCGCCCGGCGTTTCAACGCACTTGGCAGCCACTCAAGGTGGCGTTGACTTGTTACTGGCGTGTCTTGTCCGCCATCTGAGGCGGCTGGCAAGAAACGCGTCTTAAACGACTGCCAGCCGCTTAAACAACTGCAGCCCGTTATCTGTCTGCTGTCTAGAAGGCTGTCCGGTGAAGAGGAGCCCCGTCTCTGTTGTTTTGTGGCGGAGAAGCCGCCGCAAACGTCAGCCAGCCACCGCAGCTGCCTTAGCTAGCTAGCTTAGGTTAAGTACCTAGCATTTAGCGCTAGCGAGCTAGCTACTTAGCCTGCTAACGTTACGCCCGTGTGTGATTAGTTTATTTTTTTTGGGGGGGGGGGGGGGGGTTATTGCTAGCCCCCGTTTAAACGGGTCGTTAGCCCGTTCG
>JAVQJF010017598.1:0-11429 GCA_036023855.1 Gadopsis marmoratus | reverse complement strand
TTTTACTGCAGCCGCCTTCAGCTGCTGCTGGTTTCTGGGTCTTTCTGCCCTCAGTTTTGTCTTCAGTCTGCGAAAAGCTGCTCAGTTGGGTTGAGGTCAGGTGACTGACTCGGCCATTGATGAAGATTCCATTTCTTTTCTTTGCCCTGAGAAGCTCTTGGGTTGCTGTCGCAGTATGTTTTGGGTCTTAATCCATCAGTTTTGCGGAATTCGGCTGAATCTGAGCGGATAGTTCAGTCGTATGTATAAACTTCAGAATCCGTCAGGAGTCACATGATCTGTGACTGACGGCCAACGCTGGCAGTCAGTTGGCCGCTTGGTTGTCTTGATGTAGCGCAGCTAGTCTGTCACCTCCCAAGCAAACTGCTCCAACTTTCTAACTTTACTCGCTCCTTAGACATTCCCGCCACAAACTAGCTGCACACACCAATGCGTCTCACATCATACTAGTTTGTTTCAAAGGGTCATGCAACTAGATTCATATTTTAAAGAATAGCCAAACAATGTATATTCAAAACCTTTCCAAAACGTTCTGTTAATAGCGAACCATTTCCAGGACTGGAAACGTTTTTCTAATTTCACAATTAACCAGGAATTTAATGACCGTGGGAACTCCGTCTTATTAATGGTGTGTTACTTATTATAACTTCTACACCCTTCATATGATAAACTGGTGCCCAGAAATACAAAGAAGAGGTGATGCAATGTGGAATGAAGACAGACAGATGGCGCTGAAGCAAATTTCTTTACTTAAACAAACAAATGAATTTTACAAAATGCTTGAGTGATAACCTGGAAGTTCGGTTATTTCAGGAGATAACGAGGACAGCTCGTCCAACAGGTAACATTTTAAAATAGACTACATGACATTTACACTTCACAGGTTTCTGTGAAAATACACATAGAACACGTATTAAAAAAACAACGCAATAAAATAGAATAGAAAATCGCCCCTCTCCACGTACAACTCTGCTGAAATGTTACGGCTAAAATAAATTCATTCTCCACTGGACTGATG
The DNA here is from genome assembly GCA_036023855.1 of Gadopsis marmoratus. Classification (NCBI taxonomy): domain Eukaryota; kingdom Metazoa; phylum Chordata; class Actinopteri; order Centrarchiformes; family Percichthyidae; genus Gadopsis; species Gadopsis marmoratus. The sequence continues at coordinate 10,411 of JAVQJF010017598.1, read as the reverse complement.
AAAGCAGGGTCTTTGAATTGGCAACGACTAATTAATTAGCTTCTCTGTCTGCAGCCTCTCGCCACGAGAACAAGTTCACAGGCAAACAACGACATCTGAAGGCCACCGTGTCCCAGTGTCAAGTGCAATGTGATCAATGAGCTTGGCCAAGAGGGAGCGGCGCACGACCCATAGAACATTTCATAAATGTACAGTTAACATTCCAAAACATATTTTGAACAAATTAGCAATGGCGGCACACAACTATCCAAATGTCCTTGCAAACTGGACTTAAATAAAAGTGCAATGCACGACTTTCAGTAGAAGAAATTATGGGTAGACAAAGCTCATTAAAAATCTGAATGGGTTCATTAAAAGTCTTATACTGTAGAAAAAATAGAACGTAGCATCAACCTCAACCTCGCCTGCGTTACAGCAAACTCCCGTCTGTAATGCAGAGGTTACTTTCTTAAAGCACCTTAATAAATAGGCTGGTAAAAACAGTGTCAACACGTAAAAGCTATATTCAGTTGCACTACATTAAATGTAAAGGAATGCAGTTAAAGAGGAGGCATAATGAGTGGCTTTAATGGACGTGCTCCCACACTCCGTCCATATATTGTGATGTTGAATCCATGTGTCTGGAATGCTCTGTTTCAACTGCTAGGTGTTAGCAGTTTCTTCACATGCCGAAGATGTCGGGAGATTCTTTCAAACAGCAAGACGACATGAAAAACTGCTCAGCAAAATCTGCTCGCGCAGAGTTTGAAGTATTTCACTTGTGCACAAAGCGATACATATCTTAAGTCACACTTTTAAAAAGATCAGACTTAGCTGTTTTTCAGAGCTTCAAGCTGCAGCTGAGGGCTCCAATAAAAGCTACGAGAGAAGACTATTCTGTCACACTACTGTTATGATCCCTCATCAAAAAAGACTGACATGAATTTCTAAACTCTCAAATATACAGACTGCAGCCAAAATGTGTCCGTAGCACCGAGATCGCCGTCAGTGAACATCTGGTCAGAATGTGTCTATTTGATCACATCCCATTACAGTTATTGCCAAGTTTACGTGATGCAATTTAGGTTTAGGTACGTTGTTTGCACAGCTACTTGTGTTAAGAACTTCATTTGTTCCACCCAAAAAGAGCACGAAGTCTTCAAAGTTAAAATCGGCGCAGAAACCCAGGTATTGTACCTGCACCAGTATAAAGAAACATCAAGGCAGACCCAGCACGTTGACGTGGGCTTTTGTGTGCATTTGTTTGCTGTTAAAAATGATTCACCTTTAACTTCGTTGTTGCAAGAAATTGCTGCCACATCAGTTTTTCATGATGGGACATTCCAGACCATCAGAAGCAAGGCGCTAACTCAAGTATTCCTTTAAAGGATAATACAAGTCGAATGCAATTTTGATGTCTGATTTCTGCCTATAAAAAGAGCCCAGCCATGTCTGGATTCCAAACACTGCAGCTTTATCAACTCGTGGAAGGAAAACTACCCGTTTCGGTGATGTGCGTTACTGAACGGGCCGCAAAGCCAAGCCGATTGTCAGGAAGTAAAGGAGCAGATGTTCAGGTTGGATATTGGACTTCTTCCATTGTGTTAAGGTAGGTCTCGTGTTGGTTTGGTTATTTTCAAATGTCATTTATTTCAAAATGTCTTTCTCTGGCGGCACAAATCCTCTACGTCCATGTGTCCAGCTACATACACACAATGCCCAGTGGGAAGGAGGAGACAGGGTGTAGCCATTGGTGAGCTAACAGTTAGCAATGATATCAAGCTAAACTACAGCTCTGGGTCTGGGGAAACATTTGCTTCTGAAATTCGACAGTACCAACTGGGCGAATGGGCCACAGCCCTGAAGCCCCAGGCCCTCAGTGTCCAATCGGTTTTGGTCATTTGATTTCTTGTAAATTGTTACGGCCCTGCATTAATGTAACGTTGTGGCCTTGTCTATGTCAACATCTAGGTTTTAAAGGTCTTTGCAGTATATTATGTTCACATGGTGCATATTCCTAAATAAAGTTGTGCTCAATCAAATCAGCATGGCATTAACTCTAGTCTAGCCTCCTCAGAATATCGGGGGAAACATCTTCAGAGCTCCATTAGCTGAAAATAAATTCTTCAAACCTCCAAAGTGCTTCTGTTCTGTTTAATATTGTTCCAAACTGAGTAATGACGCTGTGGAAGACACTGTTCCACTTTTAGCTCAGGGAAAATACGATGAGCATTATTAGGTCATTTCTGACATTTTCTACACAAAATAATTAGTCAACTGAGAACATAATTGGCCGATTTGTTGATAATGAAAGTCATTTTTAGTTGCAGCCCTAAATATTTTCCAGCACACAATTTAGTTATTACATGAAACAGTGTGGAGGGGACAGGATCTAAATGAATAACTGCAAGAAGGTTGTTAATTGAGCCATTTGGCAGCACACTTTAGTCATTTACAAAGCTAACTAAGAGGGTACAAATGAACCCACCCGCCGCTCACCGACGGCTGTCAGGTTCTGCAGCATAGGCACTAATGGCAGCAGGAAAGGAAGGAAATGACACCAACATGATCCTTTTAGCTGAAGTGAATACTCAAGTGGCATTGAAATGTTTAGTAAAGAGCTATTTATTTTACATTATTGTAGTTTAAAGTTCAACTCCAAGCTTGTCTTTTTGTTTAAATAGGTGCCTTACTGTCAAAATGCTACTTTGCTGAATAAATGCCGTGTTTGTATTGCTTCCTACTGTTCTGTACTGCGACAGCCGCACGGTGTGTGGAGGAGAAACAAAACTAACAAAAATACTGCCGTTTCCTTGATCGCAGTCAAACAAAGCGAACAGAATGATGCTTGACTTCACAGAGATAAATTAATACGAAGTAAAAAATAGAACAGTCCAGAGTGGGTCCTGGAGGAGGCCACCTGGAGCCCCACTCGCTCAGTGGCTAGCTGCTAAGTTAAGGTACAGTGAGCACAGCTACGTGTGTCAGTGCTGCTGGTGTGTGGGTGAGCAGACAGGGAGTGAGAGGGTTACTCCATGATGGCTCTGTAAATCACAGGCTCTATGTAGTCCCCCCGGTAACGAGAGTTGATCACTCTCTGTCTCTTTGACTCCCGGATGATCTCCTTCTCTTCAAAGATCCCATCAAATCTCATGTCTGATGCTTTAGACTGCAGAGACAAACACAAGACTGCATTATAACACTGCCCCGCCGTGTCACTGTCGTTCATTGCTTTTACAAAAGATCCAGCTCATTCGTTGTTAAGTGAACTCACGGGATTAAACAAACACAACAGGGGGAATAAAGAGTCAGTAGGCAGTTTTGGACCGGAGGAACTTTTACAGTCATCATCAAACATCAGCTTGCAACGGTCAAAACATGGACTAAAACACGGACAAACAGATGTGGATATTGTTGTTGTGCAGATGTGACGTTGCCATACCAACTGCAGGCCGGCTTACGCCACCTCAGCGTTCCGATTGGTAGTTCCTCTCAGAACCGCTTGGTCCAAAAACGCCTAATGTGTGCGGTCTGGGTTGCACTTACCAATCTGGTTTTGACTCTCTTGGGGAGTTCCTCATCCAGAGCGTAGACATCATCTCTCTTGGCTGTTAGCTGCGAGCCATCCTCAAATTCCACCTACGTTCCAGAGACGAGCCAAACAACACAGTCAGGACACAACTGGAGAAACATATGACGCACAGGTGGGAGCGTCGGCTCTGTCCTTTACAAAGGCAGCAGAACAGAACATCCCAAAGATAGGCGGTTTGGGGCCGTATTCACAACAATAACCAAACATGTCCAGACTCTTAAAGCCTTCATCGTCACATCTAAATGCTACTATAAATACCAGGAGGAAACGGGATCGATTCATTTCTAATACTAAAAGATTTTTGATTTATGTGAGTCATTGTTTAGATGATGAAACGCCAGATTATGTTGAAAATAAAGAATTTTTCAAGGATAATATTTAAATTCAAGCATATTCCTAACCTTTAAAACATAATGGTTATAATTATGCATTAAGCGAAATTGAAATATCTCAGCAGTTTGGGAGAATATTTAATGAAACCGGATCATCTCTTCAGACCCCGAATTGTTTCACATTTCTACATAAAATGATCACCAACTACAATAAATCATTAAGTCTGTAGGTAGATTTAAATCTTGCCACTTTGTTTAAGTTGTAATTCACAAGGGCTACGTGGATGGATTCAACTCTGGACGACACATTTCATTAATTTTAATAAACATGCCGTACATTCCATGATCAAAGGGAGTGAAATGGAACCAGCTGTCAGTCTGTGCACAGGAGACGTTCCTGTTTCATAAAGCTTCCCTCTCTCTGCTTCTGTTGCTTTCTGCCTCCGGACCTGTAGAGTCTGGGTCTATAGTTGCAGCCACCTGCTGCCCCCATGTTCCTGCTATTATTGCTCTTATTATTAATATTACTATTATTATATCGCTACTAGTATTATTTCTATTAATATTAACATCAGTACCATTACTAGTACTATTGCTTTACTCTCTATGTGGAACTGTACTGTGCTGCTGTGTTTTCGCTATCTTCCCCCCCCTCCTTTCCACCCAGCCGGCTGAGGCAGATGACCGCCCACCCAGAGCCTGGTTCTGGTTCTAAGTGTTGCTAAAGGTTTTTCCATGCCAAGTCAAACTTCGTAGAGTGACACAAAACAAACACACACAAACAAAACATCTTACCAGGTACATGTGGATGGCATGGGCTGCCACAAACTTAGCCCCATACACCAGGCCGTCTGTCCATCGCACCTGAACCACTTCCCCCTGCGGAGGGGGTCCAAGCTGAGCACAGTCTCGGTTCTAACAGACAAAACACAGTGCAGAGTTATGAGCAAACTGACAAAAGGTATATAGATTGTATGTACTACTACTATTAGGCTACTGTTACAGCACTTTGGGAACAGTTGAAAAGTGCTACATAAATGAGAGTTGGTTGAGTAAGGTTGAAACCATCCCTCCAGGAGAGTTGTTCACCTCCATTGATCTCAAGGACGTAGACTGTAGAGAGGGTAGATTTGATTCGTGCCTGCCAGTTAATCCATGTTGAAGCAAGTTTGACTGTCCAGACACAGCTCAGGACTGCTCACATCCACGGGTAGCGGCATCTCCACCCCCTTCAGAGGTGGTACAACAGCCTCCACATGGACCCTAGTTTACCCTCCGTGTCAAGATCAGAGGGACGGCATGTTTTTACTGCATGGTGTTCGTCTCGGCTCAGTCCCAGTGAGGCGAGAGGTTGTGACAACAGGTACATCACCTCATGGCTGGGGGGGCAGCGTGGAAGAAGCAGGCAGTCCGGGGTGTATGGAGCCCTCAGCGGGGGGACAGTACATCAGTCTCCTAGGACTGTCTACTTGTCACTGAAGCACTTCGAAGGCCAGCATGTCCTCATTCGAACAGACACCTCAGACAGACAGACCTCAGGGGGCCCTCATGGATATGGTTGTCAACAATCCTCAGTCTGTTGTACGAGGACTTGGCATCTGTCTCTGAGCCTCCTTCAGCTTTGGGTATGGCCATTGAGAGGGATCAGACACTCCTAACTGACCTTGAGCTCTCAATGTGTGAGACCTTGCAGAGTGCAAGTATCTTTACCATGGCCACTTTGATAAAAGGCCAGTCAGTGTGCAATACAGTTTCTGCACAGAGCCAGGAGGCTAGACCCCTCCAGGGTGAAGCATTCTGCAAGCCACCCTTTGAACCTATGACAGGGGTGACCTTGACAAATATATCAATGACACCGGCTCCTCTTCTGGCAGTTACAACAGCCAAGCGCAGTGCTGTGTGTCTTTGGTGGAAAGCAGACCGTTCTTGGGTGACACTATGACTAAATATCTCTTTCCTACCAAAGGTCTTGTCACCCAACCATATTAAAAATAATCGAACTGCATGCATACCATCCCCCCCATTTGGATCCAAAGTGTAGGATAGGGCCACTTTGCTGTGTCCAGTTTGGGCGTTCCAGCTGTACATTGAGGCAATGCAGAGCTTGCAGTTGGACAGTGGAAAGAACAGGGGATGTGCACGGTCTCAACAAAGGCTTGTTTGGGTTGTTGAGAAACAAATCAAACAGGCTTATGAGGTAGCAGGTAAACCTGCCCCCTCAGATGTCATCTGTCATGCTTCAAGGGGCGTGGCCACGTCGCGGGGTGGGTGTCACTATTGGAGTTCTGTGCGACCTGGAAAGCACCATGCACTCTCTCAAGGTTTTATCCCCTTAATGTACCTTCTGGGTCCATGCTAGCATTAGCTATTCTACCATTGGCTTCTATAGTTTAAAAAGTAGGTAGGTGTCTGTTCGTGACTCTACTGGCATGAATCTCTCACTTTGTTTACTGCCACTGATAATCAGGAAGGAATGAAACAGAAGGGAAGTTACTGGGGTAACTATGGTTCTGTGAATTCCTGGATGACTACCAGTCATGCCAATCACTATTTATAGCTGGGACATGCAGGCATCATACACATCACACACATGACTTTGTTTATATGAGATACCGACCTGCGCAGAGCTTAAGGAGACACAAAACCATAATTACCCCTGTAACTTCCATAATGCTAGCAAAAATCCCACATTTTTACTACATGTGTGATTTTATATTTGTCGAGTCATCCTTTAAATTACATGTCTGAGATAAACTCGTGAAACCTACCACGATGTCTTCGGGGAAAAGATTGTCACTGAAGGAACCATCATCAAAGTTGACTTCGTAGAAAGTCTCTTTAGACAGCTGCACCACATCGCACTGGTAGTAGCGGCCGTTCTTGTGCTTGCATATCACCTTCTGTCCCACAGTCAGCTCATGCATGGCTGCTTTATTGCGCTGTCATAGGAGATACAGGATATCACATTTTTGACTTACGCACGTTGACTGGAAACTGCTTCAGTATTTTGACATTTGGGGCACCTTAATGCAACAGTACAGAACAATGCTCTCACTGCTGTACAGGCAGTGAAAACAAGTGTAAATAATGCATCTCTAGTTCAAAGTAAGTCCTTAAAGAAGAGGTTACCGGATCCTCAGTGGCTCCTTACCTCAATCTGAGCGGGGCCTTTGTGTCGACAGCAGGTAACATGGACCACAAAGGGCCATTCATCTGGCTGCATGAGTACTCCAGCAGCCTGGGCACAGGTGGGGTGATAGGCAGTTGGACAGCGGCCATGAGAGCACTGCACACAGCAGCCCGACGCCTTCTTCATTCGCTTCTTACAGTAGTAACACTTCTGTCAGAGATGATAACACAGACGCCGGGGCTCAGGAAACTCCATTGGACTTGAAATAACTCAGTGAAGGTGAAGCTAACACACAAGGCCTGGTATTAGTTTGAGGGCAGGTAGAAGCTTCTACACTTAATAGCTTCACATCCTGTTACATCAGCTGGCCTTCAGGATTTAACAGTACAGATGGCTGGATCTTCCTCCAGTTACCATTCTGTCTACATTTTAATTCTTTGGGCTGAAGCACTACTGAGCAACGGAAATACACTGTAAATACTCAAAAAGTAATGTTAAAAATGTAAATGCTCACCTGCAGAGAGTACCGGGTCATGTGTATATTAGCGACAGGCCTTTATTCTACTTCCCCGTTATAAGTTTACTTGATCATATTTTAGTAAGAAGACCTTTTAATTGGCTGTTAATATAAAGTCAACACTTTCTCCATGTTAACCTGTTGTCTTGATAAATTCATCACAACGTTCAGTTGTGTCATACTGACCACTCTGCTGAAAACTAGAGATGTACCAATCCAACCCTAAGGATCAGCAGGAAATCCAGGCATATGCTGATGTATTGGTACTATACGTTTCTGTTTTGTCCACCTCAGCCTGCTAGTGTTGCAGCGCTGCTCTCTTTTATGACATATTATAATGTTAACCTTTCGCTCGTACGTGAAAGTGAACAATTGTGGGGGAATGTGAAAAAAGCTCTGTAGTTCCAACAGCAACAGAGTGATATGTCTTCTGTAGTGAAATTATCAACTGTATTTGGATCAAGAAGCTTGTGAAAAGGATGACGTGCCAAATTTTGTAGGTTCTGGTCAATGTTCATTTGAATGTGTCTGATATATATTATAATCAACATTTGGGTAACACTGAGTATTCGATCAGCAGATACTCAATATTAAACAACTTGATCTGGAAATTCCGACTGAATGAATCCCAGCTTTCAATCAAGAATGTTGACTGAATGTTGTGAGTGTTATTTGAACTCACCAGTTTAAATCTCTGCAAAGGGATTCCACTTAAATCGACAGGACTTCTTTCATTGATGTTGACAAAGCGAGCCTCCAGCACAGCCACTGCACATAGCACATGTACCCACCTGCAACACACACACATGCTATTAATATTAGCATCAATACCATTACTACTACTATTGCTTTACAGCTCTATGTGGAACTGTACTGTGCTGCTTTGTGTTCTCTTTCCTTCTGCTCTGACCTCTCTCACCCCCCCAACCCAACCAGTTGAGACAGATGAACCAGAGCCTGGTTCTGCTCGAGGTTTCTGCCTATTTAAAAAGCAGAGTTTCCTTGCCACTGTCTCCTGGTGCTGCTCATGGTGGGAAGAGTTGGGTCTCTGTACATAAAGAGTCGTTCTAGACCTGCTCTGTATGAAAATGTTCTATGAGATAACCTTTTTATGATCTGGCGCTATATAAATAAAACTGAATTGAAAACTGAATTGATACCATTTATTTGAAGTACTATATTATGGTATATGGTTTATGGAACAACTTGATGCTCATTCCTTTCTGTAGTTTTCCAGTAACCTCTTTCACCTTTGAAAATGTTGAACCATGACCTGACTGTTGGTGGATTTCGACGGACAGTTTTCTTAATTGACAGCCAGTTCCTGTTCCATACAACTAATGGTTTTAGCCCCTCAGTTCCAACAGAAGTCCTGACCTCATCATCAGATGAAATCATGACTGAAATTCCATTATCTGAACAATAATATCATTGGCTGATGAATAAGAAAGAAATGTATATCTGCCACCAATATAATGTGCATACAGTAATAATGCTCAATTAGTTGGACCATGACTGTTCCAGTTTTCTGATTCCCATGTTGGTGGCTGTTAATGAGCTGTTTAATCAATGAGAAGGCACTTTTAGCACTTTAAATCAGTTTGATTTGAGTAACTAAATATTATCCTGTTCAATAACAAAGTACCAGTAGTGCACATGTTATAAAAACAGCTAGATTTACTTTCAAAGTCCTGATGACTCTGGAACAACTTACTTGTTGTTGTTGGCTTTCTGCAAGGCTCCGCCTCTCAGCGAACACAAACAGCAATTCTGCAAAAACAACATGTCATCATTCAACTGTCCGGAAACAAACAATTAAAAACGTCATTATTGCAGCTAGTAGACTGCAACCACGTTTGCAGCCATTTTCAGAGCCAATGGATAGAGCTACAGTGGCTGGACACCTGAAAGAGGCAGCGTCTGATCTAAACACTGACAGTAGTAACATGGAACTATGGTTTTATAAATTACTGAACGGCCACTGAGCTTTGCCTATCTCGTGCTTATATGGATCCGACGGTTACGCGTATATATATTTCTAACCATCTCCAGTGCAAGACGATATAAAAGTACAGTAAGAATGCAGAGTCTTCCATCTAAAACCCCCGACGACAGTTAACATTCATTCCCATTTATTGTGTCAAGACTGCGAAATGCTGTGGAAATCTGTTACCAGCAACGCCATGAACAGCAGCAGCTGTCTCATAAAGCAGGCGTTGAGGATGTTGGTAATACCGTTACAATGGCAGGCTTTGTCACAAGGGTGAGCCTGAGAAGGGATCGAGGACTGAAATGATCCCTTAAAACAGCCACCCACTCTATGCTGAGCTCGCAGGTCCTCCAGTTTCACCTCCTAACAGGTGCCAAATGGGGCAGTGAAGCAGTTTGATCATGTACAGTACTGTGCAAAGGTTTTAGGCAGGTGTAAAAAAATGCTGTAAACTAAGAATGCTCTCAAAAATGGAAGTGTTTCATCAATTAACAAAATGATAAGTGAGCAAACAAAATAAAAATCACATCAATATTTGGTGTTACTACCCTTTCGCTTCAAACCAGCATCACTTCTTATAGAAACACTTGCACAGAAACAGGCAGCGTTGAGGATCGTAGACGCAGCGGTCGGCCGAGGAAACTTAGTGCAGCAGATGAAAAACACATCAGGCTTATTTCCCTTTGAAATGGGAAGATGTCCAGCAGCTCCATCAGCTCAGAACTGGCAGAGACTAGTGGGACCCAGGTTCATCCATCTACTGTCTGGAGACGTCTGGACAGAAGTGGTCTTCATGGAAGAGCTGCAGCCAAAAAGCCAAACCGCCGACATGGAAGCAAGGCCAAGCGACTCAACTATGCAGGAAAACACA
>JAVQJF010017596.1:37500-39738 GCA_036023855.1 Gadopsis marmoratus | reverse complement strand
AACCTAGACCTGACCAACTGCAGCAACCCCAGATCACAGCACTGCCCCCACAGGCTTGTACAGTCGGCACTAGGCATGATGGGTGCATCACTTCATCTGCCTCTCTTTTTACTCTGATGCGCCCATCACTCTGGAAGAGGGTAAATCTCGACTCTCCTTCCTGTTTTTAATAATGCGTTGGACAGTTCTTAACCCAATTTTAGTAGTTTCAGCAATCTTCTTAGATGTTTTGTTTGCTTGATGCATGCCAATAATTTGACCCTTCTGAAACTGATTAACATCTTTTCCACGACCACAGGATGTGTCTTTCGACATGGTTGTTTAAGACATGAGAAGCTTCTCACTGCGTCAGTTAGGGTTAAATAACTTGTAACATAATCAGCTGAAACACAATCCCCCATGCAGTAATTATCCAATGGGAGACTCTTACCTATTGGCTTAGTTAAATCCAGGTGGTGACTTATTTTTTGGCCAGGCAGTGTATTTTATTCCTCTCTACCATAGAACTCTATTGTTGCTATAAACACATAAAAGATTAAGACTGAAAGATTAAAATACGATTGTGAAAGAGACAGAGCAAAAGTTAAGTGTCTGTGGGCTTCCTTAGCAGTTCTTTTGCCACAGTTTCCTTTGTAAGCTAGAGGTGTCTCCTTTTCTATATTTAGAACAGGAAGGTCAACCCCAACAGAGAGAGAGAGAGAGAGAGAGAGAGAGAGAGTGGGAGGACAGTATTTATAAATAGAAACATGTCGATTATACATTACAAAATGTGAAATAGAGGGTAATATGGATCTAATCTTAGCGATACATAACAATAAACTGTAAAGAACAAAACTCAGAATAACATTTTTGTCTGCTTCATTAATGCCAAACTATTGTTGTACTATGGTTTATATGTATTAAAATAAGGGCTTCTATGAGCTGCCGAACATGTCTTGATGATTAACATCTACTGTATCTGCTGTACTTTTAAATGTGGTTTGTGCTTGTTGATGTTTTTGAAGAGATATTCAAGCTACAATAAAATGATTTAATGTGAATGTGTGTGCACTCATGAGAATTTAGTGGTAGAGTCTAGTGTTCCTGAGGAGATGGAGTTGTTTATTTAATTTCATCCTAATCTTTAAAATACAGTGCCGTAGTAATACTGGTTTGAAACACGGATGTTCCAGTGATTTAGATACGTGTTTTGATGGACCTTGATACACTTTTCACTTCATAATAATTTTTTTAAGATTTGGAGAATAACATAGCAAGTAAATCATTCCTAAATAAAGGAGCATTAAAACATGTTTTATAAATAGTTCTGCAATTCGTACAAATCCCTGAGAGTAACACAACCCTCCTGGCATGGTAGCAGAGGGAGGCCATTTTAAAAAGTGATGGATTCCCTTCTTGGTTCCTCCCATTAAAAGCCAGTTTTTGAATGACTGATGAGTGTGTGTTAGCACACAATTAGCCACTGTGGCTAATCTATCACATTTATTATAAGATTTATATGCTGTCAATTGGCAGTGTGATGTATGTCCACTTTTGAAAAACTAAATCAAAGGGGAGTTGTAATAATCTGTTTCATAATTCACTGCGGTAATGGTTTTAGAAAACCATTGATTTTAAAAGTGTGTTATGAAATTAGTGGGAAACAGACAAGTGCTTTCTCAGCATGTTAAACTGAACTTGAGATGCAGTAGGTTCAAATTCTGCATCACAATCTATGAAATGTCCACCTCTCTTGCATCTTCCCTCCCTCCCATATTTCCTGCCGCTTTCTACATCGCACACTTAACAACAGCGCTGGTGCCATCAAATAATCACTAACAGCACACTAAAGTACTGATGATTGAAGAAAAAAAAATTCAGAAAAAGAAAACAAACAAATAGGGATTTTTACCTCTCAACGTCAGGCTGTGTCTGCTTGTGTGTATAAATGTGTTTGTGTCAGGTAGTTTGAGGTTAGGTGAGGACAGGGAATAAATCTGCTGATATTGTTTTGTCCTGCAGCCTCCCTCAACCTTTCTCACAGTCTCCCACGCTCACTCTCTCTCCGTCTCTCTCGCACGCACACAATCTCACTTTCTTTTTAAACATTTCTTTTACTTCCCTCCATTCTTTAAAAGCCACAATTTATCCTTCTCTCCTCCACTTTCCCTTCACATTTTTTCACAGTTGTTCTTTCTCTCTCTGACTTTCTCAGCTTTTCCCACAGACACACTAGAGAGGTATTGACCAAGTATGATC